>OY720442.1:139171049-139200667 GCA_963082915.1 Dolichopus griseipennis | reverse complement strand
TCCACTCGTATGTAAACCTTGTTGAATATAGAATGAAAATTTTTCAATAATTTACTTCACTATTTGTTCAAAAACAAAATTGTTTTAATTTTTCATTAATTTATTTTCTACTGATTTTGTTTTTTTTTGTGCCATGGAAAAAGGCTCAAACTTTTAACTCTTTTGACTCCTATAAGTGACTCTTGTAACTTTTAAATGGTATATATATATATATATATATATATAAGTTTTATTATTATTATTATTTTTATTATTATTATTATTTTTATTATTATTATTATTTTTATTATATTTTTGCTCTAAATTTGAGATATTGTTTAAAAATATTTTGTAATTAAGATTAAAGAGTTTTAAAAAAATATTTTTCATTTATTTTTCATTTTTATTATTGTTTTATCTCAAAATTAAAACATTAAATAAAATCAATCCATTTTATAAAAAAAAAAACAAAAAAAACAAGAAAAGGTATGTATTAGACCAATTTACCATTTTTGGAATTTTCTGTCTTTTAATTAGAAGCCAATAAATCATTTATCTTTTAATAGAAACGATTTTAAAAACAAAACGTCTATTACTATTAAATGTCATAATGCAATTATATTATATTAATTTAATAAATTGGGAGATAAATTAAATAGGGCGATTTTGTTGACGTTACAATTAAAAAAAAACTTGTTTACAAATTAAAAATGTGTCTAGACTTTATTATGTATAGAATACATATTATTTTTGTTTTTAAATTTTTAATACTCTTGCAACAACTGAAGGACAAAAATTGTTTTGGAGTTAATTTTAATTGTATAGTATTTTTTATTAATTATATTTATTTTCAGTTTTGAATGAAAATTTTAAATTTTGAAGTTAAATTTGTACTAAAGGTTTTTTTAATAAATTTTTGTCCAAAGTAATTGGCAGCAAATTGACAGCATTACAAAAAAAAAATTAAAAAAAATAACTTCCATTAAAATCAGTTTAAACTATTTCGTATCTTTACAAAAAATTTATAAAGGTGCCAATGTGATAAAAATATTGGAGTCCAACCTATACTAAATATGAATATAACTTGTTAATTAAGGAACATTATCAATTCTTTTTTAATTACATTGTTCCATAAAATGCATGTTAGAAAAATCATTACGATCCTAGAAAATGTTATTTTATATTATTTTTTGAATATTATATATTACACTGAATTACGCGATATTGGTAAAGCCCTCGACTGCCTTGACCATTGTGGGCTGATTTTCAATTTATCTCTTACATCTTTACATCTTTACTTAATTTGTATCTTAAAACTATTTTCATATTAAATTAAATATCATTTATAAGTTACAATTTACTTTATAGATAACTTATTTAATTTATATACTATCTAATTTAACTATTACTAACATTTCTTTCAATATTTCAATTCATGTTTTAATATCTAGATTTTATTGTGCTTTATTGACATTATGTCATATTAAACATATTGATATTATGTTTATATAATCATCAATATGAAATTCCACTTTTACATATTTGGTTCTAAATATTGCAATCTTAAATATTTTTATAACAAAAATGGATAGAATAGTGTTATATTATTTTGTAAATTAACTACTATATCTTTCTAAAGAAACTAAAGTTCTCAAACGTTTAACACTATATATTAACAGGTGGGTGGCACAGTGGTGAAGTGCCGACCTTTCATGCGAAAGACCCCGGCTTCGAATCCTAGTGAAAGTGAAAAAAAAAACTTGTCTGGTGTTCGACTCGACTCAGCTACTATTCGACATTGGGTTCACATCAATGGCTTAATCAATAATTAATAATTATATATCTTTAATAAAAAATACATTAATACAACAATATAAACAAATAATTTAGTTGAATAACATAACTCACAGATATCCAATACCATATAACTCAAATACAAAATATTACGATATAAACAAAAATAGAAATGTGTCTAAATTGAAAATCTAAGACGTTTCTACATGTTATAAGGCCTAGTATTATCTCTTGTTTAAATTCTATGTGGAATTTGCTAAGACCAATTCTAATAACACGAATATAAAATGATCCCTTTTTCCATGTTCCTATGGTATAGACAGGCTTATTAGCCTAACAGTTGTGAGGCTATTAATCGGGAGTACGAGTTTAAGTCCTGAATAAGACACATTTGTAATTTGTATATAAAAATTACTGAAAGAAAATTTTATTTATTGCATTAGTTGTATACAGAATTAAAAATTCGGTAATCCTTGTATCATGTAATTTGTGATTTTCTAATATAGTAAATTGGGATCAAATAGAATCAAAACTCTAAAAAAAAACCAAAAATATTATAAATAAATAATTTAAAAATAAATGTGCGTGCTGTCTCTATTGTTTAAATTATTATAATAATTACTAATTATGAAACGCCTTCAATATTTATCCTAACGCAGTTTAATTCTCTATAAATTATCAATTAATCCAAATAAATTCGGAAATACGTAATATTTTCCATCTATTTCTAAGATTATTTCTCATTCTATTATTATTTCCTATTCTAAAATAATAAATATTAAATTATTAATAATTCCAGAAAAAAATAATTGTATTTTAAATAACAAAATGTATAATACAGTACTAAGTACTTTGTGATGTTATGTACTTAATATTTGCCTTAAGTAATTGTTTAATAGAACCTTCCTTAGAAAAACCTTCAAAAATCACATTGGTTTGGTCAAAAATAAAAACATTTGGTAGTTTTTTATTTATAAATTAAATATAAAAAGATTTTCTCTAACCTAATGGGTATAGTTTCTAAAATTTTTTAATTTTTTTTTTGTTTTTAAATTGTACCATAATCAAATTACAATTGTCATGGTTCAATTACATTTCCGTAATCAAAATAAATAATAAAGAAATACAAAATTTTAAAAGAATTTGATTTTTTTTAATTGATCTGATTAAAATTTTTGTATACTGTACCTATTTATATATATAAATTTATTTCTTTTTTTTTAAATTAATTTAATTTATTTTATTTAATTTTTTTTTATTATACTTTTATTATAATTAAAATTAACGCTCAATAACACTATATAAAATCAAATGCTATGGTTTTTCATAATAATAAGAATAAACTTTAAATTACAATTTATTTAAACTGATCTTACTGAACGTTATGGTGTCTGTACAGTTAATTTCTTTAATAGTATAAAGTCACATTAAAATCAACTTTGATAGATACCATAGATAGTTAAAAAAAAAAATTGAAACTTTGATCCATATCTCATGCTTAATTTCTATTGTACTCCCTCATTATTCACTTCAAAGAAAACCAAAAATTAAAAAAAAAAAATAAAAAAATCCAACAAAATTAAAGTCAGTATACATAAATGGTTAAAAATTTTAATTCTTTTGCCTCATTAACCATTATATCAATATCTACCAATAGTGTTTACCAACAATAACAATTAAAGTTTTAAAATTTTTTTCTGACCATTTTTGTGTTTTTCTATTTTTTAATTGTGTTTCAAAATAAAAAAACAGTAAGCAAAAAATATGCGTTTGCTGACAACTCAGAATTAGAAATGACCTTCTAGGTGTGGTATACAGCATAGATATACAACACGCACAATTACATTTATTCGTGTATATAGCGCCAAAGTGGCAAAAATAATAAGCGTACGATGTCAAATAAATCTAACATTTTTATATACAATGTAAAAGAGCCTTCAAAATTTTGCAAGAAAAAAACAATTCGAAAAATAGATATGGAATAGACAAAAAGGAACCGAAGTACAAAAACAACAATAAGAATTACGTGTATAAGTACAACAACTGCAAAAGTCTAGTTTAAACTACAAAAAGTAAACCAATTTAAAATAAGATATTGCTGTGATGTTGACGCACTTTTTATTTTTTTATTATAAATAGAATTGCATAAAAGTATGATGCAGGGAAGGTATTATGAATTTTTTTTCCATTTATAATGCCAATTTGTAATGGAGTCATTACAAATTAGTGATCAGGATTTAAATTTATTATGTAAAAAACTTTTCTTAATTTCACTTTTCTCTCACAAATAACAATGAATCACATACTGTAATATCTAAAGAATCGCAGGGCCTTAACCATGTAATAAAATCGCATTCCCACAATTTTCGAATTTGAGGAGCGGAAATGTAATTCATCCGTACCGCTTAACAAATTTGCAACCTGAAGCCTTACTAACAACGTTGCTAATGTAAGTTTGAGAATTTGCTTTACAGCTGCTACCTGAAGTATAGGGTTTTCAAAAAATTGACACTTAATTTTGAAATTGTTAATGGTTTACCGAGGGGGTTCGAAATTAGTTCCTTTTCAGGTCATACAATTTTTACAAATCCTTATATTAATCAATAAAGTCAATATTTACAAATTTCCATTACAAATCCCAATGGTAACCAAATATATATATAGAAAAATATAAATATATCATTTTAACAAAATAAATAATATTATTGACCCACATCCGAAAGGAAAAGGGCTCGTCAATTTACAAAGGAAAATATTGAAAATTTTTATTAACCAAAAATTGATCGTAGATCTTTTGTATTTAAAATTGTTTTATTATAAAAGTAAATTGCTGGACTAAGGTTAATGGGCAGAAGAACTGTTTCTAATTTGAACAATTTCTATATTTGCTTTGAGATGTGTTCACTAAGCAACTGAATAATTTCCTATAAAATCTATAAAATAACTCATATCTTACAGTTGTTCTTTCAGATATTCTTATTAAAACTTTTATTTTTTAATAAATTAAACTTTTCTTTTACTGTAGTCAATTTTTTTTAATTAATCGTATAAAAGATTTTTTTGTATTTTAAATTGAACCGCAAGCGTATTGTATTTAATACCCTCTTTGATTTAAATTCCTTCAATTATATTATAAATGTGATACTATGCAGCTATTGCTTTTGGCTATAATAAAAATGAAAAGACGTATTTTTTTTTTTTGTAATTTTTATTTTCTATTTTTCTTAAATTGGTTCTGACGTAGTTTTCTGGTCTTGGCGAATTATATTTGGACATTTTTTTTTTTATTCTTCTTTTGTTTTAATATGAAAACAGTCAGTCACCAGTTAGCAACAAATTAAAAATTTAGAGTATTTTTTATACTTAATAAAAACAATGGCAATTTTGATATTAACCTGCACAAATGAACGCAAAAAATTCAAATCCGAGACAATATCAAGGTTACAATTTAATTTTTAGGTTTTTTTTTTACAGAAAAATATTTTTACCTTTTGTCAGTGATTACTGATTATAAATTCAAAAGTAATCAAATTATGTTTTAATTTTGTTCAACTTTATTTCTTTTAGTTTGGCATTTTTGACATGAAAAATGGCATTAGGTTTATTAGGTATAGTATAAATGTTGTACCAATTGATTTAATAATTATATGATGTACAAACAAATTTTTTTTAAATCTTTAACTTAAAATGTGAGCATCTTTTTAATTTCTTTAAAATAATTATAAAATTTAGTCTGCTATGACGTTTCGAAATTTCTAATCTTACTTTTCAAAATCTTAACATGACGAAATTCGGTAATTGGTAATTGGAAGAACTAGATTTTATCTAAGGAAGCCTAAATTTTGTGAAATCATGGTTTATTTAAGTCGGATTTTCCCGCTACCCTATCAAAATATTTTATTTATCAAAATTATTTTATATTATTAATTTGTAGTACTAGACAATAGAAAATATTGCCTGATAATATTAATCCTTTGCCTATTTGACATTTGGACTTATAATTAAATTATTTTAATATATACTATATTTTTTTATTAGATATGATCCGATCAGGATTTGAACCCGAGACTTTTCAATTGAAAAGCTGCCATTTACCACTGAGCAGATCAGATATAATTTTATATATTAATATAAAACTTTTAAAATAATATATTTAACTGTATGCAGATTAGTTTTATAGTCTCTTTTTGAATATTTTCGAAGTAATGTTTAAAATTTATTTTACTTATGAACTAATAATAAACCCTTAGTTAAATTATTGAAAAATTCACCTTCATAATATCAAATTAAAATATAACATATTATCAAAAAGCATGCTAATATTTAATTTAGATAAAAATTAAATTATTTATTTAAATTTTAATTTGATACAAAAAAAGAAGAAAAAAAATTTAATTTATAATCTAAGAATGGACTTGGACCAATTTATTTTTATTTATATTAAACTTAATTAAATATAGTAATTATTTGAATTGATTAGAATAATCAATGGACCATGAAAAAAATAAACTATTTTTCAAGTGTAAAAACTTTTATCCAAGATTACTTAGATTTAAAATAACTTACTTTTGTATTGCAAATTATATTTTAAAATGTTTCTAGAGAATAATATGAAATTATTTTATTGTTGAATTTTAAAATTAAACATCACCGAAAAAAGATTTCTTCCTCTCTTAGATCCCTCTTAAATCATAATCTCACATTTACACATGTTTTAATATTCAATAAAGAGGGTATTAGCTAACTGATTTTAAAGTTTTTCATGCAAAATATCAGTTTGCATATAAAAACCTAATATCTGGGCTAACTGACACTTCCCATTTATCTCCGACTCCAAAGCTTAATTTGTTATATGTTGCCTGCCACACCACTCAGGCTTCATTTTAAATACTTCAGTTAATAGAAAAAATTTTTTAAAAATAACTTTTATTCCACAATAGGTTTTTTCTAGACTTTCTCTCTAACTTTTCGGTAATTGAAATTGAGGGGCTCAGAAACAAAGTGGTCTAACTCACATAAAAATGTTATCGAGAAATTTGGATTGTAAATTTTTTTTCCATTATTTTCATTATAAATCAATTATGATTGTGAGTTTGGGTTTGTTAGTACCAAAATATTGGTGTATTTTGAATTTTTCAAACTCTTTACCGTGGTGGTATTATTTTGACGATATCTATAAAAAATGTGGCTTAGTCTGTATGGCTTTTTAAAAATGTGAAGAA
This sequence comes from Dolichopus griseipennis, assembly GCA_963082915.1. Lineage (NCBI taxonomy): Eukaryota > Metazoa > Arthropoda > Insecta > Diptera > Dolichopodidae > Dolichopus > Dolichopus griseipennis. Next base: position 139,193,672 of record OY720442.1, on the reverse strand, counting down.
ATCAAAGATAATATATCGCTTAGTCCACTTGACTTGTGGGTTAGTCGCTCTTTTTTTTTGAAGAAGAAAAAACTCACAATAAAATGCGGATTATGCTATTAATATTAAGTTCGTATCGAAATTTTATATTATGTTTCCGTCAAAAATTTCTAAATAAACTCTATGGACACTTTTGTTCAAAATAAAGCTCGCATATGGATTAAGTTAACGATAATAATTTAATCCCAATTATTTAAAGTAAAATAAAAAATATTTTTGTACAATTAAAAAATAATTTTCTATAAGTAATTAAATTAATTTGAGCCAATCAAATTTTCCCCGAAATTTAACTACCATCAATTTATTACACTTTAATTATAAAATTATGATAGCAAAGAAACTGAAAAAATAGTTTTAATTTGAAAAAAATGTAAGATAGCATATTGCATAGATAACCATAGTGGCCTAAGCTACATTATAATAGTTAAGATTCTAATCCAATTTATGCAATACAAATAACAAAATTTTTAGTCATGATCGTTAGGCAACTTTAAAAGTTTTAAAACGATTCTCCCCAACTTTTATTAAACATATAAAATCTGTTTTAAACTACAAATAAATTTAAATGCGTTATTATTATAATATAGATTATAAATAAATACTTGTAAATAAATTAAAAAAAACAAAATAAGACAACAAATTACAAAAATTGTTTAGTTATGTAGATAGAATTTTTAACACTTTAACAATTCCAAATAGCATCTAACTAATATAATATGAACCACATATTCTAACTACATTTTCAACATTCCAATGTCCAAATGTTAACCTGAATCCAATTCTATAGTATTTTTTTTTTGTTTTTTTTTTTTAATTTGTTTCAAAAGAAATATCTATTAATTTTAATATTGATGTTTTTTTTTTTTCTTCTTATATACTAACTACTAAATGATTAAATAACATATTATTAAGTTGTTATCATATATGCTTTTGCTTATATCCAGTAGTTCGTTCTTTTAGAAGTTTTTGAAAAAAAAAAATTTTTTTTAAATGATGGTACTTACCATTTTAATTAGAAATCAATTTGAAAATAAAAACATTAAAAAATTTGACATTATGTTAATAAATATATAATAAGTTTTTTTTTTTTTTTAATGTGTCTTTATTAGATGTGGTTACCTAGTACTACTTAATAAATAAAAGTTATTATTATTTAAAGTATAGCATATGGTCGGGTATACCAAAGTTAGATTTACAAAAAGAAAAAAAAATAAAAAAAAATTTAATTTAGTCTTTTACATTTTAACCAGTCATTTAATTTTGTTTTTTGGGTTAACAAGTATTTGTATTAATTGAAAGCTCTAAGTATTAATTTTTTTTTGATTTTATTAACTGTGTTTTTTTTTTTACTGAATTTTAACTTAATAAACTATCTTATATGTATGTAATGTATCTATAGATACTATTCAAAGATATTATAGTAATGTATCTATAGATACATAATATATTATAGTTTTTATTTTTTTTAATTTTTATTTTTTTGAAAGTGTGATTAAGACCATATAATTTTGATATTAGACAGTCAGATTGGGTATATATATATATATATATAAGTTAATAATTTTGTAATTTTTGAATATGTCCAGTTTCCGTCACTCCTATACACAAACTAGCTTAATTGTAAATAAAATAACTGCACTATAATTAACTAACTAAATATTTTTTTGAATATAGACTTGTGTTATATACATATTGATTTGCTAATAATTGGAAAAATTTAACGCTTTTCATGTTTAATACATATAATATAATATATATATATGACTTGAGGTCCAGCCATTCTAAAGAACTACTAAATTGTGCAAAAAAAAAAAAAAAATGCAAGAATAAATTTTTATTTAAAAATACAATAAAATCATTTATTGAATACTAATAAATATTATTTAATATACTAATTGTCCTAAATTATATAGAATATAATAGAAAAAAAACCAATTTAATTTAAGTCTTTTAAAACAATTTTAATATACGAATTTTTAAAATTCTTTGGACATATCGTAAGAAAGTGTTAAACTAATTAAATTGGAGCAAATTTGAAATTATATTGAGTTGTTATTTTTCCAAAATGAATTTTGGTTTCAGGACAAATTTAAGTGTATAAAAAATAAGCGTTGGTGAAAGATATAAAAATCTTATTATATTACAGTACAAATAAATTCAACTTATATTTTGTATTTATAATAATTGACAGGATTGAAATCAGTAATCGTGATAAAAATTAAAGATATTAAATATAATCGTATATATTTAACTTAAGTTATTTAGTTGATTAGTAATTGAATGTTTTATTTTTTATTTCAATTATTATTACTAACTACAATTAGATAAAAAGCATGTGTTAAAAAGTTCGAAAATTTTTTAGAATAAATTCGAATAAGACTTCTGAATTTTATCTAATTAAAAATGAAATGTCATTTCTAAATTAGTTCACAATAGATTTTGTTAATTTTTATTATTATTCTGTAAACGTTTCTGAATCTAAAATCAGTTAAAAAGTAAAATTTCATAATTGATTATATGTTATAATTATATTTTTTGTATTAAATTTTTTTTTAAAAAAAAGTAGTGTAAAATATCCAGCTGTGAATTTGATAAAATATACATATAAGATTAAAAATTTTAATTTGTATACGCTGCTGACAAAAAAATTAATGAAGCATTTAAAAAACTGGATACTATAAACTTAATAATATAATTTATTTAAAAAAACAAAAAAACAGCGTTTTTTTATTCCGTACTTTTTTCTAATCACTATTTCTTGTATATTTTTACCTTCCATCTTGTTTTATAATTTACACCATTCAAATAATTGTTAATGTCCTTTATTAGTTTTTGCATGATTTGCTAATTTTTTTTTATTTCTATTCTTAAATCTATAGTAATTTCAAACACATACACATTGTTAACAATTATTGCAAAATATAATAATTATATATTTTTGTATATATACATGAATATATAACGGAAATAATTATGTTATTTCTTGTTTCCTATTCTATATATATATATTTTCTATTGTGAATTCGTTAGTAAGAATTAAATAAGAATTGGTATGTGCCAAATTAAGGGTATTGGCAAGTAAATGTCGCAAAAAACTATTAACAACAAAAAAAAAAAAAACAATAAAAAAAAAACAATAAAAAAAAAACAATAAAAAAAAAACAATAAAAAAAAAACTAAATTAGTACCTGTGGTATGGTTAATTAGCAATTTTTTTTTTAAAATAAATTGATTGACATATTAGATAGAATGACGTTGCTAATTTGATTACTGCCTTTTTTTTTTAATATTGTATTAAATAGAAAAATCTTTATAATTTTAATTCAGGGCTAAAATATATTTCAGTTATTTGATTTAGTTTCAATAAAAAAGCTACAATGCTGTCCAAGATACCAACTGTATAAAAAAAACGTTACCATACTGTCAAATATTTTAGACAACTATAAAAAAAAGGGATTTTAAGGTAATTAAAATATTACAATTGCTTTGTTTTTGGAATGTTGGAATTTTGTTTTTTATATAAAAGAAATGGTGATAATTTTAAATATATTGAAATAGAAAATTTGATAGAGATTTAATAGATTTCGTATTTATTGACAATTCAGATTTAAAAACTTAGAACACGTTATTGGCAAATTGTGTTTATTCTTAAAAATGTTTTAGAAAATTTTAATATATATTTGATATAAGAGTAATGTGGTGTGCTGCAGAAAAAAAGTGAACATGTCATAATTACTCATATTATCTTATATTATTTCCATTAATATTGCCTGGGATGTACCCACTCGATTTTTTTTGGCATGTAGCTTGTCTACTATAATGAAATAGTAACGGGAAATGGTTTTCGTGTTGAATATATATATATTTATCTAAGAAGATGAAATGTTCAGCTGGAAATCATCGTATAATAATTATTTATTGACATATATAAAAATTGCATATTTAAAGGCGCAAAATTATTTTTATGTTTAAATAACTTTGTTAACTATCATAAGCTTCATTAATACATTATTTCCACATTTTAAGTAAATATAAATTAAAATTCTTTTAAAATCAAAAAACAAAAACATTTTAGGTTGGCAATATTTTATACAAAACTGTAATTTGCTTTCAGAAACCCTATACTTACATATCAAAATTTCAAAAAAAAACATAATAGTTTTAATAACACTGTAAAAATACTTAAAACTTTTTTTTTAGATTTAAATTGTTGCATTTCCGGCATTTAGAAATCTAGTGTTAAATCAATTATTTTGCAATTAATTGACAATTAAAGACATATGAAAAAGTTTAACATTTGTTTTTTATGGATAATTTGTTACACTTATTTAATTAATATTTTAATATTTTGATAGCAGTTATTTCTATTAATATTTACTTAAATGACAAGATACATTTGATTTAAACTTATTTAATATGGTTTATATGGTAAAATATAAAATAATTACAGCTTACTACATATGTGTCACAGTAACTATAAAAGAAAATATATATGTTATTTAAAAATATATTTAAAAGAGTCATATATGTCCATAAGTCAACTAAATCAATAATCTGATTAGTATTTAAACAAAATTCCTTTCAAAAATTTTATTTCAATCTGATCAAATAACCATAAATGTCAATAAAATTTAATCGAATTTTATTGATTTTTAGAAAGGATTAAAAATTAAAAAACTTTTTGATTGCGTAACGCATTTTACATTTTATTAGATATTTTTTTTTTTCAATTGATTTAATCCAACATTAAATATACAATCTAATCCAATATTTAATATTTAAATGAACAATTATCTCGAATTTGATGTTGATTAAAAATCCTTTGAAAAAATTTACCAAAATTGATAACACTTTTTTTTATATTATTTTATATAAGTGTTACCGTTCTAACTATTTACTAATCATATGACTTTCTATATTGTATGTATGTTTTATACAAGTGTGCTTCAGTAATTTGCGATATTTTAAATGTCACTTTCCATTCCAAAAAATAATACCACACATGCCATATTAATTTCAATCATTTGACTTACGTCATTCTATTGTTGCAATGTTTAACAATTAAGTTGATGACAGAAAGTAACAATTCCTACTTAAATTGTTTATTTTATATAACAATATTTAAGTTTTGTTTTTATATTATTTTTTATTAAATAAGAAATCATCGCAATTCAAATAAAAAAAAAATATATATTTATACATCTTCAATTATCTGTTAAATATTTCAAATACATATATGTAATAAAATAACTTACAAGAATTATCTATACTTATAAACCATTATCAGCAATAAAAAATCACAAAAAAAAAGATAAAAAGCATTTTAACCCTATTAAAAAATTTTATTGACTGTTTAAATAGAAACTGACATTTCATTGATTCAACATTTGATTTTTTTTTTTATAACAGTTAAATTTTTTTCATAAGTGCACACACTCTAAAATAAGATTATCATCAATTTACTAGTTTTATCAATAGATGGCGATCAATTATTCGCATCACATAATTACATTTTAACAAGCTGCCAACTTATTTTTTTTTTTTGTATTTTATTTGTTTGTTTGTTTGTTGTTGTTTTCATTAATGATTATAAAAGAAATGAAATGAAAAAAAATAATCACAAAATAAAAAAGAAAAGAAAATTATAAAAATAAACAAAACAAAAAGAAAAATGTGAAAATTAAGATTCCAATATTGACGAAAATGAAAGTCAAATGTTTGTTTTTTATTTTTTATTGTTTTTCTTTTAATTGTTATTTATTTTTATTTAATAGAAGCTATAACTGATCAGTAGTTAAAAAAAAATTTACAACAATGTCATTGCGATGACAAGGCACTTGAATTCATTTTGTTGTTTTATGAAAATATAATTTTTGGCAATAAGCCATGAAATAAAAAAAATTTTAAATTTAACCTATGTTTTCAAAGAAAAGTTTTTTTTTTTTCTTTTAATGTAAGAAATTCAAAAAAAAAAAAAAGTGAAACGATTCATCCACGATTTTCATTCATTGATAAGTTGGTTAATAGTTTTAAGGTGGAAAATTTAAAAAAAAATTATATATAAAAAATTTTGATCAGGTTTTTAATCGATTTCATTTGGAATTCGATGTAAATTAAATTAGATTTGAATTTTTGATAAGACATATATAAAAAATTACTGTCAAAATGTATAGCAGTTGAGTTTTGCAAAAAAAAAAATAAGGCAATATAATACTCGTATATATTAATAAGAAATATTGTCATTTTGTAGTCGATATAAAGTTTCATAAATTCTAAATAATTTTTAGTTTTATGAATGGTAATCAAATTTTATATTCTTAAAATGATAATAATGATGAAATTGATCTTAATGTATTCCATTTAGAACTTCTACGTGAGATAGTACATGATCTTATCATATGAGTAAAAGGGATTTTTCGTCTAAGTATTAATATTATTCACTTAAATTATTTGTTTATATTTTGTTTATTATATAAATGTATTTTTGATTATTGATATAAGATTTGTAATTATTTCACAAACCTTTAATTTGATAATTCTAATATTTTTTGGAGCACCAGTGGGCAATCAATGGGCCAGTAATCTTAGTATCTTCAGTAGCTTGATAAAATACAAAAAATTACTTTTCGTATCATGATAATAATGTCACAAAGTCTTTAAATCACTGCGGTATTGGTGGAGGTTTTTGTCTGCTCTATAAATTTCTACTAGAAAATGCTTGAGTGATTTTTAGCAGATCAATCTCGAAAAATAATAGCTCTTTTATAATCGCACATCTTAATAGTGAAACACATTACTACCATATGATACTTATGATTTAAAAACTTTCAAGAAACTAGTCACCTTATTCCTTCTCAACTTCTCACCCAACATTATATTATATCTTGTCATTACTTTTCTGCTATTACACTGCACAAGCGATTATCTCATTATTTTGGCTGCTGTAAAAGATTTGTTTTGTGAGTGGTGTGTAGGAAAACTAAGAACTTTTGGTGTTTTTACATAAGGGGTGGAAATAAAAATTAATAAAAATGGTTAATTAATGTATCCAATGTACTTAAGGAATTAATACCAGTGGGAATAGTGTATTGTGTAGTGGGCCATGTGTAAAATCATTTAAATTAAGAAGCATTTGTGTCTCTGATCATTTACTTGAAATATCAAAACTGGTAGACTACTATGGAGATGCCAGAAATGCCCAACTGTTAATAAGTCTTTTTTTGTAGCGGAAGAGGAACACTTTATAAAGTTGAATTTCCAGCAAAGTCCAACAGTTAATGAATCCTTCTTTGTAAATAAAGAAAAGGACACTAAAAACAATAATTATTCCAGTGATGTAAATAATATTTTTGGAAAAACTAGTAAAAAAGAAAGTATTTTGAATATCTCAATTAGGTTGATTTCACTTTAGATAATATAGTCGAATACCTAAAGAACTTGGAAATATTGCTCTGCGTAAACTGGATGAAATAGTTTTTATTTAACCCTAAGAAAAAAAATTAAAAGAATAATTAGAAATCAATATAATATCAAATATAACAACTGAATACAATCTATATTAAATAATTAAACTGAAAACAAATATTCGCAATGTGTTTAAATTTTCAAAATTCAATACTGTAACTCTATATTTAATTTAATTAGTTTAAAAATCTTTACAATATTTCTTGTCATTATAGACCATTTAAAATTATTATCCCTAATCAATGAAACAATTTTTTTTTTTTATATTTAAACAATAGTTCTTTAAAATTTATTTCAGAATTTAATTCATACATTATTAAATTTTGTTTTTTATCAAATATTTCTTAAATAATATACTACATTTCCTGTTTCCGTAGCCTATAAACCAATATATTAATAAACTCAACTGAACTACTAACCTTATAATTTAAAAAAATATTATAAAATAATAACAAAAAAAAAAAAAAAACACGGTAAGTAAATCAAATTAAAAAGTAATTATCAGGTGAAAATTATATACCTTTATAACTAAAAATTATTCTGGTATTTTAAATCTAAGTTTAAAAAATATAAAAAAATTTAATTAGAATTTGATTTTTATTTTTCTTTATTTTTTAGTTTTTTTAAATTTTGCGCCTTATATTTGTTATAATAGTAAATACGATAGTTAAATTATTATGTAAAGGTATTTGGTTTTTATTTAAAAGAAATGAATAACTAACAACTAACAAGTTACCAATCACTTTAAAAAATCTTTAAATTAAAAAATAATGAAAAGGAAGAAAAAAAAATTATTTAAAAACAAATTCAACGTTATGTGAGTCCCTTTTTTTTGTTATTCATTGAGCTAACTTACTACTGCCCATTGACTTCTGGTTCTAAAAAAATACATTTAGACTGAATATACAATAATTTTAGTGTTGAAGTACTATAAAGTATAATTTTAAAATTTGTTTTTTTTTTTTCACTTCCAACTGATCACGTTTACATTTCATTAACTTAATAAAAAGCAATTTGCAGCTTTCAATTTAAAGTTACACCTAAAAAATTTTTTTTTTACAGTTTCATTTTTTTTTCGCCTTAAATTCAACAGTTTTCAATTTTATATTAGAAAAAAAAAATAAATAGAAAAAAATAGAAAATAGCAAAAATCAAATCAACCAGAAGTCAATAATCATAGATTTAATTGAAAAAAAAAAAAAATAAATAGACAAGTAAAAAAATTCCAAAAAACCTTAACAGCAATCAATATGAAGTTTTTGTCCTAAATGTTAAGTCGAGTTTCACAAATAAGTTTTTTTTTTGCATTTTGGTTTTTTGCTATATTTAAAATTCCATATAACACTATGCAAAAAGGTATAACAGCTGCTCTTGTAGAGATCTATATTTAACACCCAAATAACAATTTTCTAGATCAGATTTTTTTCTACCTTCCATTTTAAGGTGAATAGGTGAATAAAGAAAAAATAAGTATTAAAAATCTAAAATGGAATAGTATGTTGATGTTCTTTTTAAAGTTAATTTCTTTTGTCTTTTTTTTTTAACAACAATAAAAAGTGAGAAAAAATTGGACTCATCTGGCCAACAAAAAATGTCTTTCTACTTGTTGGTTAACTGCAATATACCAAACCCAAAAAAAAGAGTTTGTGGTATTAGAAGAAGTCAGGGAATTTTAAAAGAACACGTTGACTTGTCTATCAAAAATTCAATTAGTCAGCTTTCAATTATTTTATTTGTAACTAACTATTAGATTAGTTCTAAATTAATAATTCCGTGATATCGTAATCCAAATTAGATCTACCTATTAATTTAATTGCAGAATCATCCTTCCTGAAATTTAAAAAAAAAACTTACAGACAAACTTTCCCACAACTTCTTCCTTTGCCTTAGATAAATATCTCAAAGAATTCAATAAAAATTGAAATATCGAAAAAGTTTCTCGCTTAAGTCTTTTGTTTGTATATGATTAAATTTTCCACTTTTGCCGAATATTATTATAAGGACCTATGTTTGGATTTAATTACTTTTGAATTAGGAAATGTATTTTATTGGTTTAAAACAATATCCCAAAATAATACTTGCACTTTAACCAAATATGCATAACAATTATATGCAAAATATTACATTAGCAGTTTAATTTCTAACGGCGACTATAAATGAAAAGGAAACTGTCGACTTGTGTATCAAAAAGGAGTTTCAGTTTGCTTTGAAATATTTAAATCAGAACTATTTTTAGCATAACTTTTCCTCATAATCGCCTTGCCATGGTGAAATCGTTATTCGATACTCTTTTAACAACATATATTTAAATTATAAGACTTAACTTTTACTAAAAGTTTATTTCGAACATTTCATTACAAAGTATTCAATTGTTGCTCGTGCGTTTATTTGATGTCATGCAATTTAATTGGATCAGATTCAATTAGCAAAAAAAAAATAAGAAAAACAATCAAAACTTTTAGAAATACATAAATATATCAGTACCTATGTATAATAAGAAGTAAGCAATTTAAAATATTTATAAACAAAAATAAAAAGGTTCAATAGAACTATGGAATTTTAAAAACGTATAATGATATTAAATTATGATTGAATAAGCAATATTAACCATTTAATAAATCGCATATACTTATACTTCAAATATATCACATAATACAGTCAAGAAAATTATTACTAATCTGAATTTACCTAGAAATTTTTAAAATATATCATGACATTTTTTTAACATATGAAAATTCCATTACGTTTAGGTACCATAACTTATGCCAAACATATTATTACTGAAATCCTAATATTATTTCCAAATATTATATAAAAAATATTTTTTCTCTTTTGTTTCCCCCCATTTAAAAAAAGTAAAAAAATTTTCTTGAGAGTTTTATTGTACTGAACAAACGGTTACCGTTTATATCATGAGAGAAAAATTATTTTATTTTATCTCAATGATATGTTATACATTTCAAGACAAGGTTTAATTAAAATTTCTGAATAGCCTTGATTGTACTTATTAAAAAAATATAATGAGAAGCTTTAAACTATTATACTCTTTATACATTACGAACTGTTATACACACACAAAATAAGTGTAATATGAATTAATTAAAAATATATACGATATAACGGTATGAATATCGTAAATTAATTATTTTTAATCATTTTAATTCTCTCTTTTTCTAACATTATAAGCATTACATTTTCATTGATTAAGAGAAGCTTGATTTCAATATACTGTACTTTTGTTAGTTATCATTATTATGGGATTTAAGTTACTGTTATTTAAAACTGTTATATGTAACAAATTAAATAAAAGTAAAAGTGAAAGGGGGGTTATTTATTTTTCATGGATTTTAATTTTTTGTATTAATAGCTTTTATGTTCTCTCTCACATTGTACTTTTATTACTCTGTCTCTTTTATCAAATTTATAGTTTAATGTCTTATAATTAACTCTTTGAATGAGCATAACATTTTTTTTTTTCATTTTTTTTTATTCCAATAATAACTGCTTAAGAAAGACAAGAAGCATAGATTAAAAAAAAACTGTAATAATAAACTGTTTTAAAGTAAAAAATGAACCAGGTGTATTTGAGTTTATTATTTCAGATTGAATTTAACTTTGAAGTAAACGGTGGTTTAAGTTTTTTTCTCTTTTGTTTCAAATAAAAAAAAAGTCTGATAAGAAAACGATTCTTTTCGGTTTCACGAATTATTCAAAATAAAAAAGTTTCGTTTTTTATTTTACTGTAAAAATTTTCCGTTATTAAAGAGAAAAAAAATATTTTTTTTTTTTAAATTACAATCTCAATTTTTGATTTTGTTTTTCTTTTGTTTTTTTCATCTTAATATTAGTGAACGTATTATTACCACTTTTTTGACCATTGAGTAAAGTATTTTAAAACCAATTTTTGATTCAAAAGAAGGTTTTATATATCAAACTGGATAATTGGTTTTTGAATCAGTATAGTGCAAAGACGCGGGGCGCGCATAACGTTTTGTGTTTTGTAAAACAATTCGAAAAAATTAATTTAAAAAAATTTATTGTGGCTCAAGTAAAAGAAAAAATTTAAAAAATAAAATTTATAATTTATTTTTAATTCTGTTGTATTTTAAAAATTAGTTTTTTTGGTAAATATTTATGATTGAAAATATTATGAAACTTCAGTCTATCGGTGGCATTTAACAATATCGCATTAACGTTGCTCTGCTAAAATATTATTTTGAAATTTAATTAATTTAAAATTAATAAAACTTGAATTTAAATTCGAAAAAATTACAAACAAAAAAAAAAATAAAAATAAAATTTAATAAAAATGCGTTTCAAGGATTAACACAAAAACAACAAAAAACGCATAACACAGTTTATTGTATTTTTAAGAAAGAAGGATAATTCAGGATTTAACAATTTATATTTCACCAAATAGAAAATAATTTATAATTTTTTATTAAATAATTTAATTGAAATATTTTCAATTAATACACAAAAATAAAAGTGCAAAAAAAAAATTTAAAAGAATTTTTAATTAAAATAAAAAAAAAAAATACAGAAATAATAAATTAGAAAATTTAATAAATATTATTAAAAAAATTAATTTTAATATAAAAAAAAAATATTTAAGAAATTTTTAATTAATTATGTTAAAGTGGAAAATAAATTCTAGTAAAATGATGATTTTAACAGTAGTTATATTAAACATTTTACTATTGGATAAAGGAATTATTAGTGCAGTTCGTGTACAACAAAAATCTAGAGTTAAAGGTGAGATTTTTTTTTTTTAAAAACAAAAAATAAATTAATAATTTAAACTGAAGACTTGAATTTGAAATATTGTGTTTGAATATCTGTTAATAGTTTATTTTTTAAACTTTTAATTTTATAAGTGTGTCCAAATGCTTCTATAACAATATGTCAAGATAATATTAAATAAATTAATAAAAAATTAAACAGTTTTAATTCTATTAATTGAAGATATTTTAATTCAGTAATTGAAGATATTAGATATTTTAAGTGGATTATTTTGAACTTCATTTAAAATATGGATATTTTTAATTGGATAAATTACTTGATTAATCTAAATTGGTATTTCTAATTTGAAATTGGTATTACTTAACTAGTAATTGCTCAGCAAATTTTCTTCTGGAATAAATTTAATTTTATTATTCTATAACTTTATAAAATGGACATTTTAAAAAGTGATGTTTCTAGAAGAAATTAAAAAGCAAGAAAATCTTTTATGTTGGGATTTTTTAGCAATCATAAATTAAATATAATTTAAAGTATTTTTTTTTTGATTAAATTTATGAACTCGAATGTTAACTTCATTTCATAATTAAAAAAAAAAACCAACAAAAAAAATTTAATAAATTCATCAAATTTAGGTTACGAACATGACAAATTTCATAGCCCACATTAAATTTTTTAGTTAATCGATATTTTTTTTTAATTAACTTATTTTAAATTATCCCACTTCTTATTCAATACTTTTTTTGATAAATCAATTGATTTGGTTGAACATGTGCGTATCTGCTATGCATATATCTGCAATATATTGTAAAATATATATAAAATATTGAATAAAAACAACATTTGGAAATAAAATCCTGTCAATTGCAAATGAATTGATCGCAAAAAATGTAGTTTAAACAAGTTTTTAAAATAAAAATTTGTCTTGTATATTAAAATTAAAAAAAAAAAATTACATTAATCTATGTTACAAGTTACAACTTTACTGAATCAAAAAATTGTGCCATTACTTAAATCAAATTTTAATTACTGTGCAACATTTCGTAATATTTTAAATTTTTATCTGCGAATCTAGAGCAATCACACATATTTATTTAGGAAAATTTAATATTCATTTTTTTTAACCAATTGATAACTATTTAACAGCGAATTGAATAACAAAGTGTTAATTTGCGTGTCTAGTTACTGGTATTTAAAGTTTGTTTTTTTCTTTCATTTAATTCGTAAATCTAGATCATTTTTGACATTTATTTAATTTGATAAATTATGCTTATGCTTGATATTTAGTTATATAATAAGTTTAAAGTACTTAAATTTTGTATGGTTAAACTGCATGATTTTTGTGGAATATTGAATTTATTTCAAATATATTATATGGTTTAATTCCTTGTATTTTCTCTTATAGTTTAAATTGCAAAAAAAAAGTTTTAAAATGCTTCATAATACTCGTATAGGGTTCAATATTGTTTAAAGTTTCACACTGAAACAAATGAGACTTATTTCTTGATTCAAAAAAAGATTTTTTTAAGCTTGATTACGAGGAATTACTTTTGATTTTTAAGGGAATGAGTATTTCCTATGAAATATTTCAAAACTGTACTGAACTGTAATCAAGGTAAAGCTTGTAATTTTATGAAAAAAACTCTTTCATTCGATATCGAAATATTTTAAAGAATTTAATTAAATAAATTCATATATTGAAAAAGTTTCTCTCTTAAGTCTTTCGTATCTTTGTAATTAAGTTTTCAACTGTTTGGCCAATATTATTACAAATATGGCTAGAGTTTAATTTTGACTTAGATTTCAACTTTATTTTATTGGTTTTAAAGGACATCTTAAAATTATACTTGTATTCTAACCAAATACACGCAATAAAAGTTTGCAAAATATTACATTATGACTTGTACTCCTAACAGCGCCTAAATTCGAAATAAAACTGGATCATTATGTATTTTTTAAATATTTAAAACAACAAAATATTATCTTCTTTTTTTTATTTCAAAAAAAAATTGAACTACACGACAACTACATTAAAACTGTCGTAACTTGAAATTTAAAAGTAAATAACTGCCATGTAAAATCAATATGACAATTTATTACATTGTATCTGTATGTAATAAGAAGAAAAAAAACAAAAATTTTTAAAATATGAATAAAATAAATCAAGTTCTCAATCAAAAAATAATAAATTCACTTTATTTTGAAATATTTTTTTATCAAATTATTTACTTTCTTTTTTTCTGTGGTTTTAAAATTTCGCAAAAATAAAAATACTGAAAAACTAAAAAAATCGAGTGAATTAATTGAATGGAAAAAGTGAAATTATTTATTGTTCAATGTAATTTATTATCCCATTATAATTGACAAAAAATTTGTTTTAGGTTTTTCTTTTCGATTTTTCTTTTTTGTTTCAAAAACATGATGACATTAATTATAATTAATGTGGTACTTAATTTTTAGTAGAAGAATAAAAAAGGAAAAAAAAAAAATAAAATAAAAATGAAAAAAAATTATTTTATTAAAATAAAATTTTTAAATATAGGTGGTTGAAAAAGTATAATTCGGAACCATTGAGTGCAATAATCAATTTTATCCTAGAAATGATGTTTTAATTAGTTTTAAGTATCAGTTTAATTAATTTGAAGGCTTAATAATTTTGAATTGATAAAATCTAGATTTGATAATGAGTACTAAATGCTATATTGAAAGAACTATATTTAAAGTTAACTACAACTTTTGATATAGGTTTTCAAAATAGCAGCATTTTAAACTCCCTTGATTTATTAAAATTAAAAATTAAATAATTAGACTACGTCATTTAATTAAATATTAAATTTAAAAATAAAATTTATTTCAACAACCTTCAGATTAATTATTATTACTAAAATATTCAACATACTTCTTCAATGTTAGAACCAAATTAAATTAATTAATTATTATTAAGGAAATCAACGAATTTCGCAATAATAAAATAAATCTTACATGACCCAAATTTTAAAGTTTCCCTTTTATTATGATAAAATAATATAAATAAAATAAAAATACCTAAAGATATCTCAAGTTTTTTTTGATTATTCTATTCTTTTCAACTATTATAAAATATTTAATTAAAAAACCAAAATTTTTAAAAATTTATCTTGAAGCAATTTTCCTTGAAGCAAAGTTCAGTTTTAAATTTAATATAGAATTCATTTTTAGTGATTCGTACCAATAAATTTAATTGGTATTAAATAAATAAAAGCATAATTAAACTCATAAAATTTAAAAAATAAATAAAAAAAATTTTCCTTTCAATAGTCAATTTTTTTTCAAAAAAAAAATTTTAAATTCTATGTAAGTATTTTGAAGGAGACCGCGCAATCTTTTAGTTTTAAGATACATATTTATATACGAATTCCATACATTAGTTCACAACATGAAAAATCGAAAATGTTGCTCTTGTTTCTATTTTTATATTTTTGCTTTTTTTTATGTTGTCACGTCACATTATTTTTTTTTTTTTTTGGTGTTGCAAAACGAAACGAATCTGTGTTACTGTGTAAATGTGCTAAGCGTACAGAATGCAGTTTTCCTGGATTTTTTTTTTTTTTTTGTAATTCACATTTTCCTTTTTTTTTTCATAGTTTTGCTTTAGTTTTTATTTATTTGCTTGTTGGTTAGTTTCAGGTTTAGTTTTTTTCACTCTTGTTTGTTGTTGATTTCTTCATCATCATTTTATTGTTCAGTTTTTTTTTATCTTTATCTTGGAGATTGTAAAGCGAAATAAAATCGCGAAATAGTGATTATTTTTTTTTTGCGTTTAATTGTGACAAGTTTAGAAGTGAAAAGTATTCAGAATTTTTTTAACTTCTTTTTTTGGTCATTGTTGACATCAAACAACAAGTTTTCAAGTTTTTGAGAAAATTTTTAAACTTTGATCGATGTTAAATGTTATTTGTTCAGTTTTTATTTCTTTTTCCAAATAATGTCAATTTAATTTGACAATTTTTTTTTGTAGTTAATTAGAAATCAAAAGAGTTACAAGTTGTATTGAGAATCACTTTTCTTTGATTGAATTCTTACATTTAAAAGTAATTGGAAAAAAAATGTGTAACAAAATGATATAATTTTTCTGCTATTATTAAATAATTTAAGGCAATTATAGTGGGTTGCAGTTGAATTTAGTTTGTTGTCAGATAATTATTTGCCTAAAATTGAATTTCTTTATATTTACAGAACTTAAAAATAAATAAATAATTAAATTGGAAATTGTTTAAAAATGAAATTTATTGTTTCTGGATTTAATTAACAAACTCCATTTTTGGAAAATTGAGGACAAATTTTAAAATTTAAAAATAAAGTTAATTTAATTTCAATCAAGCAGGATACCTAATATGAATTCAGAGTAAAATTAAATAACAAATTGTATAATAGATTTTAAAATGGTTTGTAACAATTTTTAAATAAAACAATTTTAAACTAAAATTGAGTGATACATTTCTTTAAAATTACGTTAAACAATTTTAATTTGCCAGATAATTAAAAGATTTTTCTTATTTCTAATAAAGAAATTAAAAATTAATTACTCTATTGATTTTCTGTGAAAAGTTTCAAATTGTTTTAAATTTAATTGATTTAAAATAATTTTAAAGATTTGATTGACTGGAAGTTGTCTTTATAAATTTGAGTTATAGTATTTTATAAAAATTTTATTCAATTGTACGATGTGTAATTTTGGACAATCAATATAAATCTATATTAAAAATTTATAATACAATCAATTCCTTTAATAAAATATATAGAAGTAGTGCTTTATTATTCATTTTATATTGGTCAATAGTTACGAGAAGAGTAACTTATTGTTAAGATAGATCTTCAAATAAAAAAAAAACTTAAATCCAACCATTTAAGATTTTATCACAATTACTTGAAAACATTCAATAAAATTGAAATAATTTAGAAAAATTTTGAAACTTACTCCAGTCGTTATTTCAAAGATATTTAATAGATTTCAAGCGGGAGCGATCCATAATTCGGTTTAGAGTAAATCTTTCTTTTTTAATTTTTAGATACTTTTGTTTTTTATAAAAAAAATCTCGCTTTTTAGGTTTTTATAGTTGCATACGAGATTTTTCAAAAAAGAGATTTCTGAAACTTGATTTTCTAAAACTAGATTTTCTAAAAACGAGATTTTCTGAAAATGGAAATCTCAAAACCAACATTTCAGATCCAACCCATATCAAGAAATTTAATCCAAAATACATTGAATACTCACTTACAGAACCCTTAAATAAAAAAATAATTATGAAAGAATCTGAACATACTATTCAAAAATTAAATAATAAATTTATCATGTAAACTCATAAGAATTTTAATTATATATCTCAAGTAATAAACCATCAAATAAAATAAACTATTCTTTTTTAAAAAACTAATATTTAACCTTTAAAATTCTGTATCTTTCATTTCAAAAAAATAATGATTATTCAAAAATAATATACATTTTAAATTTCCTATATTTAAAAAATTCAATTTAGGCGGTATTTTAATAATATTTCATTCTTAAAAAAAGAAGAAGTGCGGCATTTTGTTTCCATTAAATCATCAATCATTCATTTTTCAAAGTACACATGCATATGCTATTTAATTTATTAATTATATATATATATATTTTTTTAAAATTCTATTTTAATAAATAGATTTTGTTCAATTTATTTAAAATAATTATTTTAGATGATATTTTTGACTTTTCAAAACTATAATAAGCAAAAAAACATTAGATAATAGACAAGGTTAAAAGGTATATATATATATTTATATATATGTATATATAGTAATTTTCCATTCGACGTTTAAATAAAACCCCTGTTGGCAATGCATAATAAAAAATTTCGCAGTAATTTTGCTCTATTAAAATATTAACCATTTAGTTAATAAATGGTTTGGGTTATTTTGGGATTTTGATATTATTTGGCTCTCCAAAAAGGTTGGAATCCAAATATTTGAATTAAATTTTGTATGATGTACAAACTATAGACCACAATGGCTATAATTTCTGATATTTTTTATTACAAAAAAAAAATTTAAAACATTTTAACAGAGGGAAATAAATAAATTATACTTTAAAGTTATTTGTTAGTCTGATTGTAAATAGTATAATTATAATATTTAGAAAATATTTTACAATAGTACAATTTTAAATATAGTGATTTAAATTTTTTTTAAAAAAAATGTTTATATTATTCTGGAAACAAACTAGTTAAATTTTCTCAATGTTATTATTTTTAAACATTTTGTTGAAAAAAAAAAAAATATATTGCAAAAATTCGCAAAATATACACTATTGTATAAAATAGTTTTGTATTTTAGTATTTTGGGATTTTTTAAAAAAATTAAGTTATTTTTAAAAAGATATCAAAATTTAAAATGACCTTTTAAAAATTTTTATTATAATAATGCAAAAATTAAAAAAAAAATTATAATAACATTTTTGTTAAGACCTTGTTACCTTTTTTTTAAATTTATTATTTAATAAACTAATCATTTGTGTACAAAGTTAATTTTATTGTGGGTACAATAAAGACCTAATTTATATAATTAATATTTGGGGTTTGTTATTAAATTTTTTTTAAATTAGTATAATACTAAAATTTTGTAATCTAGTGCTTATCTGATGCTTAGACACGAATCTATAGGTTTTTATTAAAAAGTAATGATTATTTAAATAAAAATTTTGGTATTCTTCTTGTGTAATATTATAAGTTTGTAATTTTGGAGTATAATATATAAGCATAATATGGAGCATAATCTATTTAGATAACTATCTTCTAATTTAATTTGAAAGTAAAGTTTTAAGAATACTCTTAATTTATACTCTAATAAGATCTTGCATACTTAAATTAGATCTTTAATACCTAAATTAGATCTTGAATGCTCAAATAGATCTTTTATACTTAAATTAGATATTAAATGCTTTAAATCTATGCAAATCGCACAAAATTTTGGCCCAATTGCGCAAACCCAGTTAATTTGGACCCAGATAAGAATTGTTATCTGAGCAAATTAATAAATAATCTATATTTCCTATCTGGGCTTAATTGTACAAATCCATTTATCACTAATCAAATAATAATTTTTTTTGATAAGTGAAAAACTTTTGTAATTATTATCAAATACGATTTTGATGCAAAAAAAAATTATCAAAAAAAGTAATATATATTAGTTTAGTAATAAAAGGTTTGCGTAATAAAGAACATTTTAATCATTTATTCGAATCAAATATTACACTATGCATGTAACTATGTATTACACTAGTTTTAAGACATAATTTATATGACATTACACAATATATTTATCCAATTAATTTCCAAAAACTTATTGATTAGTGAAATAAATCAAAAACTGAGTATTTATAATATTTTTGCAAATACAAGAATGTCGTCTACGACCTGGGCTCTATTTCATAAAACTATTAGTCTATTTACTAATAAACTAATAATTATTAGAACTAATAAATATGGAGGCTAAGGTTCGACAACGGACTGTAGTGCCATAGAAGAAGAAGAATAAATATGGAGTAATAATTTTTTGTTCATAAAACTTTTCTGCAACTAATAAAATTTTACTAATGAATTATTACTGCAAAGCATAAATTATTAGTTTAGACTCGTCACTAATAATTCTTATTTGAGTGTTCAATAATTTAGTTTATATTAAATACACGATTTCTCCTTATTATAAAATAGTCTTCATAATCACTCTCACTATCAGTGCTTAACATGATTTTCAAATTTATACAGAATTATATTTAAGTTGTAACCAAAATAAAATGTTGTTGATTAATGTAAGTTATGTATAATAATGCGTAATTTTTTTTTAGATTTTATTATTTATTTATTTTTTACAAAATATTTAAGATTATTTACTAAAAAAAAATAAATTTATTGCATACAATATAAAGTTTGAATCTTCATTATATATAAATATCCTAATATTTAAAAGACTAAAAATGAAATTATTGGTCTTTCTAAATTAATAAAAATTTACTAATAATTATTAGTGTAGCGACAAATAATTATTAGTCTAATAGTTTTATGAAACAGAAACACGCTTTGCAGTAACAAAATTCACTAATAATTATTAGTGTAGCACTAATAAAATATTAGACTTTATGAGACAGAATTTTACTAAAAACTAATAAAATATTAGTAAATTCACTAATAATATTAGACTAATAGTTTTATGAAATAGGGCCCAGCAGACTTCTTCAGTCCTTGTAATCAGATTGATAAGTTTTAAAAGGTAAACTACTCGTTTAATCCAGCTTTTAATAATTTTTCTTATAATTTTAAACATTTAATTTATTTACTTAACAATTTAATCATATTAATTTTTATTCACAAACAACTTAATTCCAAACAATTATACTTTGAATTAAAAAAAAAATTAAATTAGTGACACAAGTTAATTTCACACAAAAGTGTAATACAAATTAATTAAAAAAAAAATAAACTAATCGCAATTAAACATTTTTTTTAAATTAAACAAATAGTAAAGTAATTAAAATAATATATTAAAAAAAAAACAAAATAGTATACACATGTATATATATATATATATATATATATATATATATATATATAAAAATAAATTAAATTGTTTTAATTCCAATGCAAAAATTTAGCTGCTCTAATTTAAGCGCGTTTCAGAACAAATTTTCATTTATTAAAAAATTTAAAAAACTTTTTATTTTATGTTAATGTTAAATTAGATATTTCTTGAATAGTAATTATGTATATATGTGTAATTATGTATGTACTTTTATGAATTAAACAATTTAATAATTCAATGTCATTCAAAAAATAAATTAAAAAATTTTAGAAAAAAATTTGCAAGAAAAAAAAAAAAACAAAAAAAATGTCAAGTCAATGTCATTGTTAAATAAATGCATAAAGTAAATTTTTTTTTAATATTTGAAATTTATTAAACATTTAATATTTGAAAAATTGTGTAATTGATTAATAAAAACACATAATTTCTTTTTAATTAATTAATAAATTAAATTATAAATTATGATTATGAATAAAATGGATTAAAATGAATGAACTCTTCTTTAATCACTGCAAATTGTATTCACAATCAGTACATTTGCAAACTAGAAAAGCAACTTTCACATAATAAAAGTTTCGATTAAAAATTCACAATATTATTTACAGTTAAAAAGAAATGTTGGTTCACAATAACTGACAGTTAAAAGAAAAATGGAAACAAATTCTTAGTCAGGTGAAATCTCATCACTTCTAGAATATGAAAAACTAGTATTCAGATTTTAACTAGTTATAAGTGAACTACTTTTCTTTTATATATATATATATACTTATATATATATACTTATATATATATATATATATATTAAAATGAAATAAAAATTAATTTTCATTTTTGTTTTTCATATAAAGAGAAAATTTGCAATTGTATTTGAAAGAAAAACTACTCGTTAAAAATCAATCAATCATGAACAGTAAGAAAACTGTCAGTTGAATTTGAAGTACTAAATCTACGAATAAGTGAAAATATTATATATATTGAAAAGAAGAGGGTTTCCTTTTTCTAGGCGATTTTATATATATATATATATACATTTTATATTATGCATGGCCGGACGTGGAATTTGTATAATAAATTACATAGTTGTAATAAATTTATTCAAAAATTGTAAAATGGTTTTTTTTAACATAAGTTTTATTACACTATATAGGAAAACGTATCAATCAAATTAAATTACTTAAGATTTTGATTTTATTTTATGCATATATTTAATTATTAATTACATTTCATGGTACATTGACCAGATAGCTGGAGCCAATGTTTTCCAATTACCAGAAACAGTTCCATATAATAGAACCATATGATATAAATTAAAAATTTAATTTTTTTTATTATATATGATCTGACCAGGGCTTGAAACCGAAACTTGTCGTTTTGATAGGTGGATGTCCTATCCAATATGCCTTTGATTGGAAGATGATTTTATTTTTAATCTTAATTTAATAAATCTTATTTTATCCTCACAATATTATAATGTCGTAAATCCATTAAATATATGTTTTTATATATGTCTTTAACACTTTTTGAACCAAACTTTAGGTGAGACTTTTTTATGCAAATGCACAGCTTCGTTTCGAAAAGAAGGATTAGAAAGAATTAGTTAGAAAACAGTATTAGGAAATATTATTCTGGGATTTATGGAGGATGAGGTAAATTTAATGGGATATTTAGAAGAAAGATTTTAAAGATGTTCTGTAACTTTTAAACATATTTGTACGATGTTTTACCAAATTTGGGGAACACATTTCACAATAATAAACGAATTTATTTATTTACAAGCCCTCTTGTTCCATC
>OY720442.1:139084347-139170849 GCA_963082915.1 Dolichopus griseipennis | reverse complement strand
TCCATTTATCACTAATCAAATAATCATTTTTTTGATAAGTGAAAAACTTTTGTAATTATTATCAAATACGATTTTAATGGAAAAAAAAACTTATCAAAAAAAGTAATATTTAATTATTTCATTAGTAATAAAAGGTTTGCGTAATAAAGAATATTTTAATAATGTGTTCTAATCACATATTACACTATGCATTTAACTATGTATTACACTAGTTTTAAGACATAATTTATACGTTTAATTATTATTAATATATTTGTCAAAGATGAGGTGTAACAAACGCATTCAATTAAATGTGTTTTGTTGGATGTGTTCAATTATAAAAAAATAAAATATTAACGTTTTGTTGGATGTGTTTTATTTTAGAAAATAAAATATCATAAATTATCATAAGCAGGCCAAAAAATATTTTATTTATTTTTAATAAAAAAAAAAAAATTTTTTTTGAAATAAAATTTACTTATTAGTTTATGAAAAATTTCATTTCAGTTTTAAAAATCACAGAAGATTTTCTGGAAATTTTAAATATATAGTAAGACATTTTGTAAATAAAAACTAAGAAGACAATGCTTCACAGGAACATTTGTGTAGTAAGTCTTAATAATTTTCAGTAAAAATCTGAAATAAGGGCGAAAGCCCAATGTATGCTTTGATGCATTGCTTGGTTTGCTTAAGCAAATAAACCAAGAAATGTATTAAAGTAATTTCAAAGTTTCCCCTCATCTCGCTCTGAACTCTACCTCATGTATCTCTCATCCCTTCCTTCATAACTTTTTAATTATTTATCTATTTAAAAGTTAAAATGGAAAAAAATTATGTAACAACTGAAGGTTGGGAAAGTGGGTTCAGGTATACAATACCTCTGAGTTCAATGCACCACAAAAACAGACAAAATAGATTTTAAACTTAGTTAGGGTTAGGTATATTAAAAAAATTTCAAATAAAATTTATAATTTGCATTTGATAATGCAAAACTCAATTCAAAAATCAACATTTATTTAATACAATTTCACGTACATATAAATAGATACATTATTTAGCATGTTAAATAGGTACATTATAGAACGGTCAGCCTTCAAACAAGTATTTTGATTTGAATCTAAACAAAGGAAACAATATAGAATGTATAACAACATTTTTTAAAAATGTATATACAAAACATTAATAGTTGGAGAAATAAATCATTATTGAAACAAAATAAATCTATTTCACATCTCTTATTAACACAAATTTATCGAACTTAATTTTAAAAAGTACGTAATTAAATAAAAAAAAAATATTAATTGAAATTAAAAAAACATTTCACCAAGAAGGGATTTGAACTAACAGCCCCAAAATTTTATCAAATTCAAAACATAAAAAAGGTAGACTAAATAAATTATTCATCTTCAAATTTTTAAGATACAACAACATATAAGTTTTTGTTTTTTTTGTACATAACTATAGAATTGAAGCATAGTCTGTATTACGTAGAATGCAACGGTTACCATTTTATTTAAGAAAATGGTATTGATATATAATATATGTATATGTAATATATGTAATTAAATTAGAAATAGTTCTTAATTAGAAAAAGTTCTTCTTTCAAGTGACCTTCCGTCATTCTGTGACGGGCCAACAGCTAGTAATTTATATATTTATCCAAATAATTTCCAAAAACTTATTGATTAGTGAAATAAATCAAAAACTGAGTATTTATAATATTTTTGAAAAAAAAAGAATGTCGTCTACGACCTGGGCCCTATTTCATAAAACTATTAGTCTATTTACTAATAAACTAATAATTATTAGAACTAATAAATATGGAGGCCAAGGTTCGACAACGGACTGTAGCGCCATAGAAGAAGAAGAATTAATATGGAGCAATAATTTTTTGTTCATAAGAAAAGTTTTATAATAAAATTTTACTAATAAATTATTACTGCAAAGCATAAATTATTTCTTTAGACTCGTCACTAATAATTCTTATTTGAGTGTTCAATTATTTAGTTTATATTAAATACACGACTTCTCCTTATTATAAAAGAATCTTCATAATCACCCTCACTATCAGAGCTTAACATGATTTTCAAATTTATACTGAATTATGTATAAGTTGTAACTAAAATAAAATGTTGTTGATTAATTCGTGTAATTTTTTTTTTAGATTTTATTATTTATTTATTTTTTACAAAATATTTAAGATTATTTACTAAAAAAAAATAAGTTTATTGCATACAATATAAAGTTTGAGCCTTCATTATATATAAATATCCTAATATTTAAAAGACTAATAATGAATTTATTGATCTTTCTAAATTAATAA
Source organism: Dolichopus griseipennis (assembly GCA_963082915.1). NCBI lineage: Eukaryota > Metazoa > Arthropoda > Insecta > Diptera > Dolichopodidae > Dolichopus > Dolichopus griseipennis. The sequence continues at coordinate 139,168,547 of OY720442.1, read as the reverse complement.
AAATTTACTAATAATTATAAGTGTAGCGTTAAGTTTGTAAATTCACTATTAATATAAGACTAATAGTTTTATGAAATAGGGCCCAGCAGATTTCTTCAGTCCTTGTACTCAGATTGATAAGTTTTAAAAGGTAAACTACTCCTTTAACTCTATTCTATTTATAATATCAAATAAACCCGCAATTTTTCTTATAATTTTAAACATTTAATTCATTTACTTAACAATTTAATCATATTAATTTTTATTCACAAACAACTTAATTCCAAACAATTATAGTTAGAATTAAAAAAAAAATTAAATTAGTGACACAAGTTAATTTCACACAAAAGTGTAATACAAATTAATTAAAAAAAAAAAATAAACTAATCGCAATTAAACATTTTTTTAAATTAAACAAATAGTAAAGTAATTAAAATAATAAATTAAAAAAAAAAACAAATAGTATACACATGTATATATATATATATATATAAATAAATTAAATTGTTTTAATTCCAATGCAAAAATTTAGCTGCTCTAATTTAAGCGCGTTCAGAACAAATTTTCTTTTATAAAAAAATTTTAAAACTTTTTATTTTATGTTAATGTTAAATTAGATATTTCTTGAATAGTAATTATGTATAAATGTGTAATTATGTATGTACTTTTATGAATTAAATAATTTAATAATTCAATGTCATTCAAAAAATAAATTAAAAAATTTTAGAAAAAAATTTTCAAGAAAAAAAAAAAACAAAAAAAATGTCAAGTCAATGTCATTGTTAAATAAATGCATAAAGTAAATTTTTTTTTAATAATTATTAATTATTATCTGAAATTCATTAAACATTTAATATTTGAAAAATTGTGTAATTGATTAATAAAAACACATAATTTCTTTTTAATTAAAAAATTAATTAAATTATAAATTATGATTATGAATAAAATGGATTAAAATGAATGAACTCTTCTTTAATCACTGCAAATTGTATTCACAATCAATACATTTGCAAACTAGAAATGCAACTTTCACATATTATTTTAAAAGTTTGATTAAAAATTCACAATAATATTTACTGTTAAATGTAATGTTTGTTCACAATAACTGACAGTTAAAAGAAAAATGGAAACAAATTCTTAATCAGGTGAAATCTCATCACTTTTAGAATATGAAAAACTAGTATTCAGATCTTAACTAGTTATAAGTGAACTACTTTTCTTTTATATATATATATATATATATATATATATAAACTTTTTTATATTATATATATATATACATTAAAATGAAATAAAAATTAATTTTCATTTTTGTTTTTCATATAAAGAGAAAATTTGCAATTGTATTTGAAAGAAAAACTACTCGTTAAAAGTCAATCAATCATGAACAGTAAGAAAACTGTCAGATGAATTTGAAGTACTAAAGCTACGAATAAGTGAAAATATTATATATATTGAAAGGAAGAGGGTTTCCTTTTTCTAGGCCATTTTTTTTATATATATACATTACATATATATATTTTATATTATGCATGGCCGGACGTGGAATTTGTATAATAAATTACATAGTTGTAATAAATTTATTCAAAAATTTGTAAAATGGTTTTTTTTACATAAGTTTTGAAAAAACATGGTTTTTATTACACTATATAGGAAAACGTATCAATCAAATTAAATTACTTAAGATTTTGATTTTATTTTATGCATATATTTAATTATTAATTACATTTCATGGTACATTGACCAGATAGCTGGAGCCAATGTTTTCCAATTACCAGAAACAGTTCCATATAATAGAACCATATGGTATAAATTAAAAATTTAATTTTATTTATTATATATGATCTGACCAGGGTTTTGAAGGGTAGATGTCCTTTCCATTACGCCATCGATCGGATGATGGTTTTATTCCTAATCTTAATTTAATAAATTTTCTTTTGTTCTTAGAATTTTTTAACATGTATGTGTCGTAAATCCATTAAATATAAATTAAATCAATGTAAATCCATTAAATATGTGTCTTTAACACTTTTTAAATCAAACTTTAGGTGGGACTTTTTTATGCAAATGCACAGCTTCGTTTCGAAAACAAGGATTTGAAAGGATTAGTTAGAAAACAGTATTGGGAAATATTATTCTGGGATTTATGGAGGATGAGGTAAATTTATTGGGATATTTAGAAAAAAGATTTTAAAGATGTTCTGTAAGTTTTAAATATATTTGTACGATGTTTTACCAAATTTGGGGAACACATTGGACAATGATAAACGAATTTATTTATTTACAAGCCCTCTTGTTCCATCGAAATATTGCAACTATGTAGAAATGAGGAATTCTGTTGACCTCCTTATGCTCGTTGGAAAATCTTGAGTGGAGGCATATGTTGTTTAGTTTCTTTAGAACGCTTGTTAGTTATTACAAGAAGTGTATTCTTAAAATTTCTTTGATATCAAGTGTTGGTATTTGTCTTTGATATAACATGTCAATAATATTTATAGTATTAAATTAACTTCAGTTACTAAATGCAATTATTTAAAATACAAATTAATTATTAATGTAATAATTTAGGATATTTATAATTTAAAAAATTTTTAACTCCAATATTGAAATTTCAATAAAACATTTAGGATTGCCCATATTTTTTTTTTACATGAATAATAGTAATATAATAAAGTTACTGTGTTGTTTTTATATATTTTTTTTTATAACTATTTTTAATTTTAATTGTAAATAAGCCGGTATTTAAGTAAAAAAAAAAAGCGTAATAACTTGTTTATATTTTATTTAAGTTTTTTTTTTAGTAGAGTTTTATAGTTATCTTTGTTTGTTTTTTTTTTTATATTTTCCAATCAATTTAAGTTGATTTACCATAAATAAACGCTTGTAAATAACTTGTAGATAATAACAAATCCAAAAAATAAAACTTTTTTATGCGCAATACACTTTAGTCTGTGACAGTAAACTATACAAGTATCCAAAATAAACTCTAAGTTTATCTTACACATTACTAGTAAGTTTCGAGACTCGAAATACAATGACTGTATGACTATAAAAGTATAAAATAAAAGAAAAAAAAAAATTTAATTTAATATTCAATTTTATTGTATTTTATATTTACAAGTAATTAAAATATTAAATTTTTTTTAAGTGCAATAAAAAAAAGTTGATAATGGAAAACAATGGAAAAATTGAAACAATTGAAGCTTTTCAAAACAAGTCTTATGAGTTTTTTTTTCGAAATTTAAATATTTTTTCGAGTTTTACAAAAGACTATTTCTATGTTATATTAAATTTTGCTACGAATTTCGATATCTAAAAATGAAATGGAGAAATATCGAAAAAATACTAAAAAATTTTAATAATTTCAGCAATTTAATTGATTCAGAAAGAAAAATCTGATTGGTATAGAGTAAAAGAGATGAAAGTTCAAAGTATTGCCTAAATATGATAGGCAGAATGCAAAAATTTTATGTAAAAGCAATGAATTCAAATTAATTTTCTATTTAAAATATTCATCTTTGGTGATCTCAGGCTCAACTCGACTAAATTATGTAAAAATTTATTTAATAAATTTGAATTGGTTTTGATTAAATATTCCAAATGAATTCTAAGAATTAAGATATTTGAGAAAAAATTTTGCAAAAAACATTTTCAAAAATGAAGGAAGAATCTTTGGGTACATGCAATAAGGCCAAATGAAAAAAAAGCCAAATTACACTTTTTTGGCTTTATTTCAATATCACATTTGAAAAAAAACCATTATCATAATTTCTTAATTTTCGGCTTTATTTCATTTTAACAAATTTTTTAAAAAGAAATAAAGCCAAAATTAAAAAAAAAAGCCAAAAATATTTTAAACATTAAATAAATCAAAACTAGTATTGTAGCTTTCTCCAGAATATTTATATATAGATAAAAATCCAGATTATAATTATGTACCAAAATACCATAATATACCAAATTCTGAATCAGGAGGCTTTTTTTAGTTTAGTACATCCAATAACAAATGTAATTTCACAAAATTGCTGAAAAATAAGCACAGTAAAAAAAAAATTAGCAATTAGAAATAAAATCAAATTGGCCTTATTTCAATTTTTTCATATTGCAATAAGACCAAAATTCGAAAAATTGGCTTTTTTTTTCAATTTTTCATATTGTAATAATACCAAAAATTCGTTTTTTGGCTTTATTTCAAATATTATAATGAAATAATGTCAATTGGCTCTATTTCATTTGGCCTTATTGCATGTACCCGAATCTTCAATCTGAATTTCATCTAACGCTCTTCTCTTTCTCTAATGAACTTTTAAAAATAATTATCTTAAAATAGATATGGGATTGAATATATTAAACTGAGATGAGCTATAGCTTCTAATTTTTTTAAACAATATATCTTTGCTATAACTCTTATAGTTGATTAAAAATGTGGGATTCGAGTTCTAGCTCAGTTTTATGCATTCGACCGGTTTTTAACACAGAAACTATGTTTTAATGTCTTTTAAAAAAGGTAACTCCAACCAGGTAGTAATATTCCTAAATTAAATTCGGTAAATTCTGGCTTGGTTTCTTTTAATTGAATCTATTGAACTTTCTTAAATAAAATAACCAAGTAAATTGTACGAACCCAAAATTATTTGAGCTCTTCATATCTCAAATTTTGAAACGTTTTAATCAAATATTAGTATAGTATAGTGTACATGTACTATAACACTATTTAATACATACATTTTTAGATTATATACTTCATAAATATAAATCATAAATATTTAATTAAATTCAGTTGTTGTAAACTGAAAAATCTATAGATTGTTTTTTTTTTAATCAATAAATAGTTACGCAGTATCTTACATCATACGTGTGTTTAAACGATTATAAAAATGGAATTCATAATAGTAGATTATAATATATAGGTACATTGAGCTAATTTAATGAATTAAATTATTTTTCATTTTTTTTTGCATTTTAAATTTTATTTAAAGAATTTAAAGCTTACAAAATATATATATATCTATATACATACGACGGTTAGTAATTAAACTAATATTACGATACTTGACCAGTTCAACTGTTTTTTTAAAATATTGTTTTAATATATTTGTTATGATTTTTTAAGTGGTTATTTCCGATTATGTTGCAAGTGAGACTTACTATAATAATTTTCATAATTATTGTCTGTGATAAACTGGATATATGTAAGATTATTGTGCATATTGAGGTGAATAATATTTTGTGCATTGTGCAAGTTATGTTTTAAAACACGTTTTTTTTAGTTATTTACGTAGAAAAATTTAAAGAATATGCATTTACAAAAGATTTAATAATTTAATTAAATAAAATACAACTACAATTTTAAAAATTTTTTAAAAAACAGCTATTATCTTAAACAATATTACAAGATTAATATGCGTGCATGAACTATAATCTCATAATTGATCATATAATTATTATAATCTATGAAATTAATATGCAAATATTTTTCGCATTCGTATGTTAAGAATTTTCAGAACATGGTATTGAAATTCTTTATATAAACTATGCAAATATAGGTTATTATAGATTATTTTTAGTTTTGCTTCCTGAACTAATGCTAGTTTAATTGTGAAATGTAATTAGCTGACTTTCAGTGTAGATTCAAATGCATTTACATTCTTTTTCATTTACACTAAACGGATGGGTGACGCTGTCGTTAGAGTATCGACCTTTCATTCGACAGGCTTGCATTCGAATCCCATTATTATCTAATTTTCAAATCGCCTCATAATCTATAATTAACAATCCATATCTATAATAAAAACTACATTAATATAACAATATAAACAAATAAAAAACATAAACAAATTTTAATTGAAGAATAGACCTCGCAGATATAAAAATACCTTATGACTCAAATATAAAATTATTACAATATATTACAAACAGAATTGTATTGAATATCTAAGACGTTTCTACATGTTATTAGAACATTAGTACTATTTTAAATTAACTAAGATCTATTCATATAGAATTTAATATGTCCAAGTCCAAGGGTTACAAATTTGAATGCGAAAAATCAGTATTTACTTATCAATTTTTAGAACTATTACTCTTATATAATCAAATCAAATGATATCTAAGTTAGTATATAACATTTTTACATCTTAAACCTAGGTTTATAATCAAACCCCCTAACAAACCACCCTCTACAATTAACAGTTTTTTGTTCCATTATTTGTTAAATAATTCAGACTATAAATTGTAATATAATTTGTAATATTATGTAATTTGTAATTTATACTCATTTTTTTCTTTAAAATCATCACAAACTAATGAAAGTAACTTTCTAATATTACATATAGATTTAAATTAAAAGTACTTAAATTTATTTTATTAAATTTTTCAAATACTTGAAAACTTATTAAACTATTATAAAAAAATTTTTATTAATTAAATAATTAAAAAAAAATGTATAAACTGGAATTGTAGGAAAAACAAAATACTTCCCCTTTTAAATTTAAAGAAAAAAACTATTGTAATAATAATAAAAAAAAAGTATTTAAGTTTTTACAACCTTCGCAATAAAATTGATTTTTATATTTTTAATATAACTTCTTTAAAATATAAGTACTTTATACATTACTTTTATAAAGATTTTATTTTTCTATCAAATATATATATATATATATATATATATATATATATATATATACATACATTTATATATATATAAAATTAAATTATAATACCCTTTTAAATTAATCCAATATATTTTAATCTCACCTCAACTAAATTAATTAAAATTGCATTTAAAAATAAAACAAAATAACAAAACTGTTATATTAAACTGCAATTGAATTAAAAACTATAATTTATTTTATTCAAGTAATAACTCAATGTATAGTACATATATATATATATAGTTTCCTGTTGGTAACACTATACGATACACTAGACTGCAATCTGCATGAATCCGCACACTTTCCAATCTAAATCTGACCAACAAAATAAAAACCATATTTTAATCTAGTGTTTTAAATATATATATATGTAAGATTTTATAGTCAAATGTTATAATAACAAATTTATTTTATTGTATACATCATATAATTTTCTTCATCATATAACACATTTTGTAATTGTGTGTGTGTGTGTGTGTTTTTTTTTAATAAAACAACATTTATAGTGAAATTAACATTTTGTTTTATTAAATTGCCCACTAAAAAAGGAAATTAATACAACAAATTTTATATACAATATACAAGACCTAGTATATACATACATACATTACAGAGTTTTGAGTCAAGTAAGGAAAACGAGAGCAACCGGCATTGAAAAAATCATTATATTATTATTATCTTTCTTAAACATCATTTAATTATTATTTTTTTTTTTTTTTGTGTATAAATCTTGTTTTAATAAAAATATTAAATATGCACATACACATTTACATACATACGTTCTTGTTTTATTATATAGTACAACATATATATATACACCGGATTTAAAATGATTAGGTAATAATATCGCACTAAGTAATATATATCCAATTTATCATCATTATCAACGGTATATAATCAAAAATTTTTCAGTTTTAATCATTTTGTACAAACTAACAAACATACATACAAACTATATGTAAAAATTAAACGGTAAAATATTTAGAAAATTTTCATTTAAAAAGTAAAATTTTTGCAAAAACACAAAATCTTTCAATTTAAAATTCAATAAATTGTTAAAATGTTAAAAAAACAGTACACACATACATGCATACAAAAACAAATAACACATCCGGTATCCATTGTACCATTAAATTATAAAATAAAAAAAAGGTCGAAATGAAGTTCAAATATGTTCCGTTCATTTATCTCTTAAACGTTGTTACATATATTTACGCTCTCAATTCAATTTCTTTCATTTAAAAAAAAAAAATTTTGACTTCTCACTTTTTACCAAATTTTTTTTTTTTTTTTTACTGTTAAACATTTTTGGTTTTAATTAAAAAATTAAAAAATGTAATGATCATTTTAATTATTAATATTGCAAATATGTATGTATTAATTAATATTATATTTACATATAATGTGGTTAATTAACAATGTGTATATATACATATAATACCTTATTGTTAACATGTATTTGATATTGAATTTCCCCGTTATGATTTTATTAACAGTTTTATTATACTATAACACTGTTTTTTTTTAAATTGTAACGCAATTTAATTTAATCATAAAATATATTAATCTATATATGTACATATATATATATATATATATTCAAATATGTATGAATATGTATGAAATTGATAAAAATTATCATTGTAAATGAGATGATGAAAGTTAAATTGAAAAATTAAATTAATATACATATTTTAATAAAATAAATAAAAATCATTACAATATAAAATAAATTAATATTTAATTTTTTTTTGTTTTTTGTTTTTTTTTTCCAGGTGAGTGCAAAAAAACCATTAAAAAATAAAATTTAGAAAGGGTTAAAGACCCAACCTTTCATTCCAAGTAATTCAGAAAAAGTTAAAGATCAACCGTTAACCAAGCCTATCAATCAAAGTAAGTGAAAATCGCAAATTGCTATCAATTTTTGAGTGATGACGTTTTGACAGGCAGCAATAAATAACTGATGTGTCAATTTTTAAATTAACAGATCCGTAAATTTGACACTTTCGTCCTTTTATGAAGTTTAACATTTTATTTTAGTAATCGATTATTTGCATCAGTATTATAATTTTAGTTATTCTTTTTATAATCTTAATTCTATTTGGAAAAAACTGATTTAGTTATTCAAATTATCAGTCTGTGATATACTTACTCAAAATAATAAAGATTATAATAGATTTGTGAATTATTATTATAAAGAATCAAGAACTGCATATAATACAAAAGCGGTTGTCTCTTATATTAAACAATAATTAATTAAATAAAGGAAATGACCATCAACATTTTTAATTTCAAAACCATGACTCAGTTACATTTTTTTTTTGTTTTTTATTTTAATTTTCAAAAAAAAAAATCTTTTATTCAAAATTTTTAGGAATATAAAAATTTTTACGCAATAATAAATAATTGCATGAGAAAATCTTAATTAGTTCATGATAATGATTTTAAAAGTTTAAGGTTAAAAGATTTAAACTTTAAATAAAAAGTTACTTGTTTGGTTTTTGTTTTTTTTTTTTTTAAACTTTCTTTTCACATAAAAGGTTATAAAAATTTAAACAAAAAAGGTTATTGTATTACCTGTGATGATACCTGGGCGGAATCATAACAATAAGCAAAAAAAAAAAAAAAAATTATAATTGTAGGTTAATAAGGTTAAATTTTGGTTTTTTTCGTGTAAGAATTTTAATACGTTATGAAGCTGATTTATGTAATTTTTTTTAATTTTTTTTTTAAAGTTATTGTTATTTTTAATTTTAAAAAAATTTTTACAATATTAAAATTTTATGATGTAAAGCAGGACATTTTGTCACGATTATTTAGTGTTATAATAGTATGTCATGTACGTCAAATGTGTCATACTAAATATTTAAGTTGTTTTATATAAATAAACTCAAAATTTTCAATTTGTTACTATAATTACGAACTAATAGTTCACAGATAGAATTCTGAAAATTTAATTATTAATTAATAATTATTAGTTGAGTAAATTAATAGTAAACTAAAACAGGAGTTTTGAAGGCAATTCCAAAACTATACAATGGCTACTGATGAGTTTAGTAACATTGAAAGGTCGAAACACTATTTACATATTTGAATATTATTTGAGGTATTAAATTTAAAAACTCCTCTAATAGACATTCGAAATATTAACAAGAAAAATATTATACTTAAATTATTCTCACTTTAAAAAGTAATGTCGAGGCCTATACAATTTAGACAATGCGTTGACTTGAAAAAAGAAGTATGCAAAACCATTAAATAAATTTTAAGTCTTGATTTATTAATTCTCCCAAGGTAAAAGCAAACAACCCGATTTTGGAGATATTTCATTTAATTATCAAATTTTAATCAGGAAATAAAACGCTTCACCAAATTATACCAGATTATGTTATTCCAGTTCTAATATTCACAACTCAGGAAAACTTTTTCATTTAATCCTGGTATTCTTGATCTTTAAACTAGTTTTATATATTTTTTTTTTTTTTTATATTTGTTCCTCTTTTAACATAATTTGATAACTGATAATACTATTTAAATTTAAAGCCTTTTTAAATCCAATTCATATATACATATAGAATTAAAGTCACCAAACTTCCAAAGTTACATACATTTATAATTAGCATATTATACGAGTATTGCAAAATCTTTTGAAACTTGTTTTTGGGATATTAAACCACATTATAAGACAAAAAAAAATATACATAAAAAATTTCACCAATTAATGCTATCACCGTTAAATGTCAGATTATTTATTTCATTGTCGTCTTATATTTCGAAAGTTTTTTTTTATTAAAATAAAATAGAAAAATAACAAATAAAAATATTATGGAAATTTTTCCTAGAAAAACACCACCTTTAAAATTATTATGCAATTTACCATCCACTAAAATTCAAATATCTTCAAAAAGTTATCATATAAAAATGCAAAACAAGTTTCAATGTTATTTTATTTGTATTTAACTAATTTTCTTCAAATATTGGGAAAACTTCTTTTTTTTTTGTACTTTTTTTCATGGATTTTTACAAAAAAATTTTTTTTTAAATCCGAAAAAAAAGTCGGAAATAATCCAATGAAAAATAATATAAAAACGCTAAAAATAAAATAAAAAATAGAAGATGACTCTAAAAAAAAAATAAAAAGTTTATTATGCCAATCACGCCTTAAAATCATAAATATAATAATAAAGTAAAATTAATAAATGTGTAATGTTTTTTTTTTTTTTGTCATAACAAGGAAAAACTTTATTAAATACGACATCTATTGTTTGAAATTTGTAAACAAAGTACTTTAAAACTGTTATTATTATTTACTTTTTGCTATATTTTAATGTACTCAATTTGTTAAAACAATATTAATAGTTTAAAGAGTTAGTTTTTTTTTTATTAGTACTATTTATTAGTACTAATAAAGAGAACCGATCCGTATACTAATGCAATTCAAAATTTTCTGTTTTTTTTTTTTTTGCTAATCATTTGCATTATGATAAATGTCATAATAAAAATTTAATAGTTAGAGTTGTGAAGTTGTTATGGATATACAAGTATACAAGTATTATTATACTGCTAAGATTTCATTAGCATATACTTTAATATATTATTAATATTAATTTGCATTTTCATTATAATTTAAATTTACGCTAATCCTTTGTCTTTTAAGTTACTTTAATGTCTTGTCTTACTTCTTAATAATTTCCTTTTACTTTTAACTAAAATTTTCAAGAAAACTTTGCTAGTTTTTATGTAATCGACAGTTTATCATCTTACTTCATACTAATGTCAAAATGAAATTCTAATTTTTTTTTTTTTTTTTGAAATATAATTTCCTTTCAATTTATAATAATTACATCTAATTACGAATAATTATTATAAATGATATGCCAATGTATGTCATTGTACTGTATTACATTTGAAAATATTAGCAAAAGCCGTATATACTAACACTTATTTAATCTTAATAGATCTTAGATTAACTCAACCGAATAATTACATTATTCGCATATGCCATATACAAAAATTTAAAATAAATCAGAAATGTCTTACTAATATGAAAATTTTTACTCATATATGTGTTTTACATAAAATACAATACAAATGGTCACTTTAATTTCAAAGTACTTGTGTATATTATTCAACTTTGAGTACTAATATTATTTTATACTGATTAAAATTATTTCAGTGGCAAATAATAGCAACGCGATAATATTAAAATAAAAAAAAATAATAAATACAACAAATAATAACAGTGTAGTGTTAAAACAAATTAGCTAGCAATAAATTCAAGTACCGGAACATGATGTATCATCTTCCTATTCAAATTTTCTTCTTCTTCTGTTTCTTCTTCGTTATTTTTTTCAATTCATTAAAAGTGTTAAAGTAACAGAGAAAAAAAAACTAAAATAATAACAACTATATAAAAAAAAATTGCAAATTATTGTTAATATAAAAAAAAAATAATAATAAACTTGAAGTAATGAACTTTCTTTATTAGCAAGAAAAACGGTAGTGTCCAGCAACATATTTTAGTTGCATTGTACTAAATATAATAAGTACAAAATAAAAAAATTGAAATACTTCAGTCACTCCTTACTTTTGTTTTGTCTAGTAGTTTTTTTTTTGTTTTTTTAGGCTGCTTCTTACAAATATTCAAACTGGATTAACAAATTGTTGTTGTTGTTATCGGTTTAAGTTGCAAAAAATAACAGTTGTTCTGTTGGTATATTGTTTGTTAGCAACATATTAGATATCCGATAATGGTATAAATAAAGATGCTGTAAAGAGTAAAAACACGATTTTATACTTTTAAATTTATTATTTTTGTGGTTTTTTTTTGTTTTTCTTTTTTTTTGCAAAATTTGTTAATAGTTTTTTTTTATTTTGATATTTTTTTTTTATATAATTGTTACAAGTAAAATCCCAATTGAGATTGTATTAGTACGTAAAATGTAACTAAATGTTCGAGGGTGTTATTAATAAGCGGTTCTTAATGTACACATTTTGATTTTAATTTTAACCTAAAACGGTTTAACAGATTTCTAGATACTGTTTCTAAGAAGTCAAATTTCAAAGTGCAGAAATATTGCATATTTACAAAAGAATTTTTGCAGAACTATTACCCTTACTAGTTGAGATTTTGACTAGTTATTAATTTTTTAAAAGGTGTCCAATCTTAATATTTTATATCATAAACAAAGTCTTCACTGAATTGAAGTTCCAAAATAAATTATAATTAATGAGACATGTCTTAAGATGATCACCTAATAATATACACTCTGTTTTCTTTCCAATATTTTTTTAAAGTTCGCAAAATTGGTTTCTTTTTGTTACTGTAATGTAATTGTTAGCATAAGTCCCAACACTATTACGATTTGACGTTTATGCAAAATAACATTTGTTTGACGTTTTTTGATGCATATGCATAAATTGACAATTTAAAATTTCCTCTTCATACTTAAAACTTTCAACAAAGCAAGTTGTACATTAGTAATCATAAAATTAAGTAAACTTAAATATTTCTAAGCAAATTGAGTTTTATTTATAACGAATATAACAGTTCCTTTGAAATTATTCAAGGAGAATGAAATAATCAATATAAATACCGACCCAATTTTTTGGATTTAGATTATATTAAATAAAAAAATTTTGTAAAATTGTATAATTATATCATAATATTTACGTAACATTTATTAAAAATAAGATTTAATAAAAATATATAAATAACTCTTGTGTAAGATAATAGATGGCGCACAAAATTAACATTTGTGTATTCATGATTTTATACAATAGCTAAAGCCGAATAATCAGCAGCTAAGTGAATATAACGAATAAAGAAACTGAAGTCTAGTTTAAATAGATTTGGCAAATGTCCTTTACTCCTTAAAGGATGGGAAAAAAGGACTAAAAAAAACAAAATCATAATTTTCTTTGGATATCTAGTCATGTACCATAAGACAAATTATAATTCATTTTACTTGTAAAAGCTTCGATGAAAATTAAAGAAGCAAAGTCAGCATTTAATGTCACTACGAGTCACAAGCTCCTTTTTGAATTCAATCTTTCTTACATAATTTCGATATTTTATCGTAACATTTTATATAACATTATTAAAAAACATATAAACGCTCAAATATCTTGAGGTTTTGTTTTTTATTTTGCAAATAATGTGTGTGAAAAACAAGATTTTTACTTTTAACAAGATAAAAAACAACAACAAATTTAAATTATTATTTGTTTTTTTTGTTTTTAAACAATCATAATTAAACTTTTCCTATGTTGCCAATTAGAGGTTATAATATTTCTTCAATAATATTTTAATTTTTTATTTATGTTTTATTGGTTTTTTTAATTTTTTTTTCTTACATTTATTATAAATACGAAAAGTCTGGGGTTCAAACCCTGGTCGGATCATATCTAATAAAAAATATAGTGTATAATAAAATAATTTAATAAGAATTCCAAATATCAAATATGCAAAGGATTAATATTATCAGGCTTACTATTGTTTGGTACTACAAATAAATAAATAAATAAATTAAAATTAATTTATTATATTAGTATAGATTATTAAATAATATTTTACCTAAATAAAATTTAATTAAAGATTCTAAAAAATTTTTCCAACAATACTGTATAATTAAAATGTACACCAAATTCATTTAAATTAATTTTACTATCCCAAATAAATCCACGCTGCTTTAAAAAATTCAAAAATATTTAAACTTTCTTCTTTATATTGTAATAAAATTTTATTTTTATAATTTTAAAATCAAATGAAAATTCAATTTCTAGCGTGATCCAATATTTATTTAAACATTAATATTTTGAATTTTTCAATCACAATTTATAATAGGTAATTGGTAATTACTTTTAAAACTAACTTAACAACACTTACTTTAAAATTAATAATCAAAATTATGATCTAGTAAACTTTTCTAAAACGTTTTATCTTGTCTATTAATTTACACAATTTCTAACAATCCATTTATTATATAGTCAACATATTTTTTTTGTCTGCCATAGGATATAATTGTTGCAGAAATTAAAAATATTAAAATACCATAATATTTTCTGCAAATTTATTAAATGATATCATATTATGCCTGTCAAAAAGAAACTTGTGTCAATAATAATAAATTAATTATAAGTAATAAACATTTTTATCCAATAATATTTTTTATATGAATTTTTTAATATAATTTTTATAATAAATTCATATTTTATTAATTAATTTAAATTAAATTTTCACTTTGATTTTAATTTATTAACCATAGTTTTTAATAATAAAATATTAAAAATTTTTATTAAATTGATAGTGCTAATTGAAACAAATTATAATCAAATTGTTTATTTAATGGTGTTAAATTGATTTATTATAATTTCTTTGATATAGAAAAGTAATGCAATATAAAACTGCATTTGATATGACTAATGAAAATTTTTAAAAAATTTATATACAAAATTTAATTAAAAAAGTGAAGTTTTGAGTTAGAATAAAAATATTTCATGGCAGACAATTCATTTGAGTATTGAAGTTTTATGAAATAATTATAGTATAAGAATGGAAAGGTTAAGACCATTCTATAACTTAATTCTATGCGCCAGCATGCTCTTAAACAGCCTTTCCTTGTTTTAATTTTTTATTGATATTGATATTAATGTTAATAACAATACAATATTTTAAAACCATCGATTACTGAGGTTTGGATACTATTATTAGATAACATTCCAATACACTTAATCAGACCTGTAAAGTAATTATTAAAATATACTTAAATACTGTGTTAAGTACGAATACTTGCTTACTATTATTTGTGAATTACCATTAAAAATTTTGATTAATGATACTTTGAAAATTCAATTACGGCAGTAAGAAAAAATATAAATGTATTTGATAATTCTTAGAAAGTAATTAAATTTAGATTTCAATTACTTTTGTAATTATTTTTGAAATATAATTACTTCTATAATTAAATTTGATTCTTAAATTACTTTTGTAATTATTTTTTGATAATTAATTACTTTAAAATAATTAAATACCAAAATATACTAAATTATCATTATTTTTAAGAATTACAAGTAGTTTAAGTACATTTAGAATTGATACACTAGGTATTTAACTTCTAAAACACCAAAGCCCTTGCAATTTCAAGTATTTTTTGTATAAACTTTTACTTTGAGCTCTCTGATAATAAAATTAAACGTTAATTAAAATATAAAACACTTAAAATAATAAAATAAATTAAATAAATATAACAATTCTTTAATTAACATTTAAAATACTTATAAATCTTATATTGTATAAATTATTTTTCAAATCTTAAAAAACATATTCCCTAATTAAAAAAAAAAAAAAAAAAAACCAAATTCGAAACCTAAAACACCCATGACATAAATAAGTAAATTGTAATTTTAATAAGTTAAATTGTGTTCATAAAAACGTATCATATATTTAAAATCAAAAATTTTGTAATTACAAAAATAAAAACACTAAAAAAATGAGACAATTAAAATTTATATTTTATATTATTTGTATATTTTTTTTTCTTTTAAAAGTATGAATGAAGCGTGAAAATATCAAATCATAGAAGCATAAAATTAAATCTAAAATCAAATTATAAATACTTGTACATATATATATATATATATATATAATACAAAAACAAAAAACCAAAATGCAATAATAAAACTATAAAAATTTAAATATTTTAATGTTTAATTATTATTATAATCAGAAAATAATTAAAAATATTTCATATTTAAAAACAATACGTCTTTTATAAAAAAAATTAAATGAACTTAAAAAAATTTTTTAAAATTCATTCAAGTGCTTCAAAAATAAAAAAAAAAAATTGCAACAAAACACATTAAAAATTAAAATAACGAAAAACGATAAGTCATGAAAAATTATTTGGAAACTAAATTAATAATACAAAAAAAACAGCAAAATTCAAAATTTAAAAAAAATTTCGAAATTCGCATGCAGAAAAACAAAAAACTTTTTTTAAAACAAAACTTATCAAAATTTCCCATCGTGTATTTACTTTATTTAATGTTCCCTTGATTTTTCTTTCGTATACAACTTATACCGTTTTTCATTCAATTAAATATTTGAATGTCTGTCTCCCATGTTATGTGTCTATTCCCACTACTTAACTCAATTCATTCCGTTAATAATCTACCAAAGAAAATATCAAAAAAAACTTCAATACGATAAGAAAATCAAAATAAAAAAAAATTTGAAATTTGAAGGTTATGTTTTGTTGTCTTAAAATAATATGCGCGCGCATTTTAATAAAAAAATTTCCTAATTTAAATCTAATCAAATTTTAGCATCAACCGCTAAATTACTTTAAAATTGACTTTACATTTTTTTTCTTATTCCTATTAATAAAATTGAAAACCAATGAATGTATTTTTTAATAAACATTTTATATTGCAAGTAACTTTACTAAGATTTGAACTTTTTGTAAACGTAATTTTCATACTTATTGTATATACGATAAGTATGAAAATTACGATAAGTACTTGTATACAAAAAGAAAATGAAGGTGAACATGGCTGTCATGGCTCACGACATTTTTTACAAAAAAAAAAATTGAGTAAGGGTAAGGCATGCAATTGAAGTTTATTTTATTTTGATTTTATATATGAAATTTATTGTTATAATTGAATTTTTTTTTGCCCAATTACTGCCGTGATAATAAACAAATCTGTACATACAATAGTACTTGTATTTTAGAATGTTTTATGTTGCGGAAAAATCTTTTTATTGTTTTTTTTCTTTCTGATCATCATTTTCAATATGAGTGTACTGTTGTAGTTGCACTTATCAGATTTTTAAATCTAAATCTTGTTTCTTTTTGTGCAAAATATTGCTTAATGATGATAATAATGACGATGATAATGATGAATTTTGAACTAAAAAATTAATGTCAATAGCATTTTAATATTAACAAATTATTATAAAGGTGTAACTTTATAATTAGTTTTTAAATGTCAAATGATTAAAACACGTAATATTTTGTAAAATTTTTGTAATTTGAATTAAGATATTGTTAAGGTTTCTTTATTAGGTTGAGTTTTAGGACAAGATTATATAGAGATGAAATTTTTGAATCACGGAATTAATATAATTTGTTATTTCGAATCGGGATAATGGATTCAATTTATCTTAATTAATTTATATTAATATCTTATTTAATATATCTTAAATGTCTGGACAATCTTTATAAAATCTATTTATGAAATAACGTAATTATTTTGAGAATTTAAGTTTATATATTATCGTATATAAAAATAAATAATAAAATTATATGATCAAATTAATTGTATAACTATTACCATTAAATGAGGCCTCGATTGTGGTACGTATTTTGCTTATTAACCGAGGAAGTTTTTTACAAAATCTCCTTGCTGACCAAATATAATTTTAATTATAAAGTATATAACATAAACAATATTAATATAATTACATATAAATTAATAGAAAGTATTGGAAGTAGGATGCACAACGAGTTGCAAGGCCTAGATTAGAATGGCATATGCTATTTATCATATAAATCAACAACAACAACCTTATTATTAATAAATCTACTCACCCACTACTTGCGATTTAACTAAACGATTTCTGAAAAAAATGACAATCCTATATTTTAAATAAGTATTTTCCTCTTGTTTTGGGAAGAAACACTATGCCCTTTGACATATTATTTTTAAATAATTATTTTTTTCTTAGGTACTTTCTGAGGTACTTATTATATATTACTAGAAAAATTTTTAATGCAAGAGAATTTTATTTTGTGAATTGATTCCAGACATTATTGAACATTAAAATCGAAATTAAAGCAAAATGACTAATATTTCGAAAATATAAGAAAAGAAATTGTTACGTAACAATTCAAAATAAAGTAATTTTTAGTTATATTATGATAAGTATAAATAAGTTATTATGGTTGTTGTTTGATACATTTAAATACACCAAAGGTCTTTTAAAAGATCTTGATCTTTGTTCATATCACGATTTTTTTTAAAAAAAAAATATTAAGTAATACAATAAATAAAAATGACAATTTTGATCTAGTAACTTGATTTTAAATAAAAATTTAATTCAAAAAAATAGAAAATTCAAATGATTGTGAATTAAGGAAAATTTGAAATCAATTTTTATAAAGATTGTTTAGACTGGACTTTAAAAGATAGTTTCTATTTTATAATATTGAATGAATATTAAATAAAAACATTTACTTTAATATTTTAACCATTTTATTTTTAAATATTTTTAAAGAGTTTGATTTAGATTTAGAAAGATTTTAATTATAACAGTAAATGTTATAAACAAATTTAATGGCCCTCTTCCTCTCGAATGTGGGCCAGATCATTTTTAAATTTCCAACTTTAGGTCAGTTTTTTTGAAATTCAATTTAAATCGAATTTTGCGATTCAATTTATAGATTTGGGACTCCACGTACCTTCAGGTTTTGTGCTGCATAACTAACTAGAAAATATTTTTAAAATATATCTAAAAAATTTTAATATTTCATTAAATTATTACCTTTCATTAAGTTTAGAATTACTATAATAAAACACAGAACCACATTTCACTTAGTTAAGCGCATTAAATTTATAAATTTCTTAATTAAAATTTATTTTTATAATTTAAATTTTGCTCAGAAAAACTGTTAATAATTACTCAATTACAACACAATTTAAAATACAATTAAAATACAAAATAAAAATTAATATTAAATCAAAAAAGACACAATAAACTATTAAATTAGATTTATGGAGATTTCTATCATATTTTTAGCCTTCAAATAATATTATCTAAATCGCTTTTTTTTCTGTTTTAATTTTTAATTTTTTTTTTTTATATTTTCCATAAATCCGATTCCAAAAATAATTTTAACAATGTCATTCAATAAAATTTTTTACATTAGAATACAATTGAAAATTGAAATTGAAATTAACTATATGCAAAATGACCAATAAATGATTTAGTATTAAAAAAAAAATAAAAATTTTTATATTTCAAATTGGATATGCATATATATATATATATACATATAAAATTGAGATCATGTAATTTAAATTATAATAATTGAAAAAAATAAAATAATATCTAAGGCGCTTTCTTTTTTTATTTTGCGCATACAATTCAATTTTTTATATAATAATGATTTACTGTCATTCAGAATTGCATAATTAGAGTTTTTTTCATTCCCTTATGAGGAAAATAGAATTTAATATGACCAAAACATTCAAAAAACATTGATTACAAATTTATAAATTATAATAATGCAAAAATATAACTAAACAAGTAATGAAAAAAACTAAGGGTCTTAAAAAAGTATATTTCCAAACATTTGATTACATCTAAGTACACAATGTTTCTTACTGAGTTTCAGGAGAAAAATCATATATATGACAATATATTGATTGTAATACAGGCCTGTATAAGGTTGATAAAAATGGCAATTAAGTACTCACACCAATATTTTACATTACTCATACCGATTACTTTGACAAGTACAAGTATTTGTAAGATTTCGATACTTACAAAATTTAATTACAAGTAAAAAAGAATCAAGTAAAAATATTTGTAATTTTCAGAGAGTAATTAAATTTTGAGTTTAATTACTTTTGTAATTAATTTTGATACTTAAAGAATTTGGAAGTAATTAAGTACCAAGAATTCAAGAATTTTTCAAATATTCGTTTGAATACGTAAAACTGAACTTGAACTCAAATTTAAAATTTTTCAAACAAAAAATATGATTTCTTTTGAAAAAATAATGTTTGAGCTCAAGCTCAGTTTTTCGCAACTCTATTCAATTGTGAACGAACGGACTGTTTGTAGGATTTAACTTTTGAGGCATATTTTTTTTTAAATTTTTTGAAAATGTACTAAAAACCGATTATTGCAAC
Source organism: Dolichopus griseipennis (assembly GCA_963082915.1). Lineage (NCBI taxonomy): Eukaryota > Metazoa > Arthropoda > Insecta > Diptera > Dolichopodidae > Dolichopus > Dolichopus griseipennis. The sequence goes on along the minus strand of OY720442.1, from coordinate 139,147,995 downwards.
CGATTATTTTTTTTTTGCATACAAATTATTGATGCTATAACATGTTGTTTATAATTTACACATTAACCATTTTGATTATGTGTGACATATTTGAACTACTTTTTTCCAAATTTCAATTTTAATTTTTATATTATTATTATTATTATTATTATTATTATTAAGTAATAATAATCTAAAATATTTATTACAATTATGTATAAGAAAAATAAAAATCATGTATTTAATGAATTTTATCTGAAATAATAAAAATAGAAATTTATGCCACATTGTTTCTAATCAAAAAAATTTCAATTTCAATTTTCAATTTGCAATTTTTCAACATTTTAAAATAGAATACACAATTTTTATTAAACACCTGTATTTAATTTAAATAAAATCATGTTTTTTATGCAAAAAAAATTTACAAATTTGTATTGGATGGCCATTTACATTATAATTTAAAACTTAACAAACAAATCTAATAATATTTGTTTAGACATAATTTTTATTACCGACCGAAATAATGTTGGTGCTCTTATAATTTTATTTCAGTTTCCTTTCGATTCACAATGTAAAAGAAAAATTCCACAAAAAAGCTAAAGGGGGTTTTATATATATGCATTTTACTAATATTATAATAAAATTTATTATATCGCAAAAGTAATATTTAGAAAATCAAATACAAATTAGAAATGGTTTTTTAACGAGAAAAGCAAATTTGTATTTATTTTTTATTACCGTTAAATAAAAAAATTAAATATATTTAAAAAAGAAAATTATTGATCAAAGATTATGATTGCAATTTTTTTCCCCCAATTATGCAAAATTATTTTTATATACATACATATACGCTATATAGTATAATTTTCATGTAATATTTTCTTTTTTAATTTTTTTTTTTTTTCAAATTTGAATATTTCCTTTTATAAAAATTTTTTTTAAACGTGCGCGCGATGAAGTTATTATTAGCTGTTTACAACATATTCAAATAAAAATGTATTTTAAATTGTATTACAAATAATTTCCGACAGGTAATTTGTATCTATAAATAATTTTACAAATAATAAAAATAATATGATTAAATTGTTTTTACAAATATTTTGTATTTGCAAATTGTAAGGTAAAGTAATAAAAGGTAATAATTATTAACTATAAAAATTTTGTTCAAATATACAATTCTGCGGTTTGTAGCTAAATTAAAGTACTAAATTCCTTAGTATTCTTTGACCAATTGATCATAAAACAAATTTTAGTAGTTCAGTTATTAATCGGTTTATTAATAAAATTTTTTCTAAATATGAATAAAAAAGTAATTATGATATATAAAATTGAAAAATATACTTGCTAATACCGGTTGCGCGTTACTGCTTCTCTCAATATGTTTTTAATCAAAGTTGATGTGATTGAAAAAAATTAACGCAAAAATTACAAATTTCATATCGTGCTGCAATTGGTTAACGGAATTCAGCAGAAAGTTTTTTAAGACTTCATTTAAGTAGTTCGCAAAATTGGACATAATTCGCTTCCAAAATTTTTTAGATTAAATGACAAATTCCAAATCTGTTCATAGAATCAACTTCCTTGTCCGAAAAGCAACTCGTATACAAAATTTAAAATCAATCGGTCGAACCATTTTTAATTGAGAACAAAAAAGTTTAAATACTTGCACAGCAGCCACGACTTGGAGGTTCGTTAGAGCAAAATGGTAAGAAACATTTCCCGTACCCAAAAACCTTAATATTAAAATTTTCATAATAATCTGCTGAGCAGTTTAGGAGTCAACAAGCTATTAAAAAATAAAATAAAAAATTCGCTTTTATACATATAGATAAGTTCGTACCAGATTAATCAGCATTTATCACCATTTATTAAAGTAATAATTTTTTAAATTAAATTATTTGCTTAATTAATTACTAACTGTCTATATCTGATAATAAGTATCTTAAAGCTAAGTATGTATCTCCAATTATTTTAAAAAGCAATTATATGCATTTATTACAAATGAAATACTCATTAAATGATAAAATCAATTTTTTTTAATGAAGTATTTTAACCATTCATAATAATTTTAATTGATTTTATCTTCTTAATATGTCTGTAATTAGATCTCTTGACAATTAAAATGTACATTTAGTCTATTGTTTAAAATCAATGACAACTCACTGGAGATGTTTGTTTGTAAAATATGTAAATCTAAGTAAATATTAATATCATATATATGACCATAATATTATACTCTAGAGACATTTTGTTTTACCAAATCAACACATTTGCATTTAATTTTTTCAAAATCAAAAATACTTGTATATACGTTCAAATTTACTAATATTTTTTTTTTAAATGCTCTATAAATTTTACAAAAACTTGTATAATTAATAATTATAAATTAATAACGCTGCAATTGCTTTTAAATTATATATTTAAAATTAGTTCAAATATATTGAATTACTATTTATATGTAAATTAAATTTGGCACTTAAAATCATACATAGAATAATCAAAAATTATTTAATTTTTTTTTATTATACTATATTATTTTTTAACAAGTTATAACATGCTCATATTAATATCAATATTACATAATAAATTCCAAGAGCTGTCAAAATAAATTTTATAAAAATTAAGTTAAACTGTCAAAAAATATTTTTTTTTTTTTGATCCACTTTAAATACGTATTATGTTAGTTGGAAAATTAGTTCAATATTTGGAATTGGATTAAGAAATACTTAATTATTTTTAAAAAAATTTTCCAAATTTCCTTTAATACAACTTTCTTTTTTTTTTAGTTTTAATTCAATACAACTGAATATCTTAATATGAAAGTGTATATGCAGTGTATACATGTCATTAATTATCTATTTATTATCTATTGAAATGTCAATCAATAATGTGCGTTATTTATACCTAGTTAAATTTAATTTGATATTTAATGGTAAAAAGAAAATATACCTATTGCGAATTATTTTAATTTTAATAAAGAAAAAAAAAAGGACATTCAACCGTTGTACACTCATTGTACAATAGCGATAATAAAATTAAATAAGTAATGAAAAAAACCAGGGTTTTTAAAAAGCACATTTTCAAAATTAAACAATGTTTCATAATTACTTTTGGATGAATAGTACGTATATTAGAAAATAAATTTATAATAATTTCAAACAACGTATATAAAAATTTTATTACATAAAGCCTTTCATTATTAAAAATAACTGTTAATATGTAATTGTTGTATATTTCTTCAAGAACAAGTGTTTAAAAATAGCAAATTTTTAGTTTTTGATACCTTACCCCTATATTCTCTTAAATGACTAATACTTATTGTCAAATACCTATTACTCCCCTTAAAATTTAACGTGTCTAATCACAACCTTTTGCGAGATATAATTGAATTCCGTGATGCGAATAGGTAAATTAATATAACGGTAAAAAAAAAACTGTGCTTATGAAAGCAGCTTTTATTTGACGTTTCCAATTTGAAAACTTACCTTATAGAACTTGTGTTATAAAAATGTAAATTGGAGGATCTTTCGAACTTTGGAGCACTGTAGCTCCATAGCAGTGGGTTGGGGCTACAAAAAAAAGTTATTCCATGAAATTAATTTTATATGGTATACATCTCTTTCGCTAAAATGTCATTGCTTAATTTCAAATGGATGTACAACTTTTGTTAACACCCACCTGTACATAGGGACAGAGTAAAACTACATAGGCACACTTTTTTTACAAATTCCAAAAAAATTTGCTAAAAATTCAGAATGCATAGTAATAAATAATTTTCTTAACAACCTTGTTTACACAAGCACAATTTTAAATGATAACTATAACGGTAAAAATAATATTAATAATAGTTATTTTCAAATCATGTGGTTTATATTGTGGTATTTAAACGCTATTGACTGCATTATATTGCGCTATTAAAATTATGCACTTTCTGCACTAAATACTAACTAATAATAGTATATAAAAAAAAATTTTAAGAAAAATAAACTTCCAATTAAACAACAAGAACAATTTTAATAAATATTATAAAGAAAAACAAAAACATTAAATTAATTTATATTTTATTTCGGTATTAAAAAGAGTTTAAATACTAAAAATTACGAAAAATAATAAGAAAATTATTAAATTAATAAAATGTATTGTACATAATTAAAATTTTTGTATATAAAAAAGTTCATTTGTTTTTTTTTATTAATTTTATATTTAAAGTTTAAATGGATCTAATGTTAAACTAGAAGTATATGAATATAAATTAATTTATTTATAATCTTAATTTACAAAATTTATTGCACATATTTTACTTCTTATAGTCATAATTTAAATCCCAGTAATGTATACACCTATTTTAATCCCAAAATAATATTAAATTAAATACATCTAATATAAAGGATATCAATTTAATATATATAATAAAGCTGGATTGAATTATTTCCATATAAACAATATTTTAATATACAAATCTGATACGATTACATATTTTAACGGTAAAATTATCAATATATTTTAATCCAATTAATTTTTAGTATAAGTATCTGAGATATTTATAACATACATAATATAATTATAACATAAATTTATTTTCCCGGTTAATATCATATATTAAAATAAAAAAATTATTAATTTTAAATTTCACCAAATCATATACGATTCGATTTTATATGCTTTCTATATACAAGACTTTAAGGCGATTAAAAATTTTATGTATTGCAAATAATGCGAGGTCAGTTTTACAAAAAAAGTAACATTTAAAATCCTTCATAGATTATTAAATGGAAGTTTTTAAGCTTAAGATTAATACAATATTTTAAATTACTTTAGATCCAGTAAGTTAGGCATCTTATTCAATAAGTTTCTTTATTAATCTTGAGCTCAAAGCAATAGAATGTTATAATAATTTTTGTTTGAATTGAATTTATTAAAGTCTAGTAGCTCCTTTCTGCAGGTAAAATTCCTTCTTAAAATTAATTATTTTTAGAACTGTCTTTATTTTAAATTGATCGATAAGATTACTATCACCGTTTCATTGTCTATGGTATTGTACTACACTTTTGTACTATAAAGTAATTGGATTGTACTTCATTTGACTTAATATCACATACTTCTAAACAAATCTTAAAATGTCTTTAAATTATGAAATTCGCATACTAACGTATAAATAATATACGTCAATAAATATTTTTCAAAATATTCAAATCAAAGGATAGTACAGACAACTTGCATAATATATTTTCAAACGACACTGTACTTAAATGAAATGCAGGCATATGTCAGGTTCTCAGAATATATTTGTCAGAATATTTTAAATTTTAAAAACAAAGCACTGAAAAACTAGTAAGCATAAATCAGATAGGGACCTGTTGGTGTAGCGAGTTAGTATTTGGCTTATTAATCGTGAGGGTGCGGGTATTGAAAAATCATTTTTCTTTACAAAATCCCCTTGGTTACCAATAATATGTAGTAAAATATAAAATATATGATATATAAACAAAATAAATAATATTACTTATAAATTTAATAAATGGTATACCTGCCGCTCCTTAAAAGGAAAGACATGCTTGACGCCTTAAACTTATTGTATGAGATAAGGGATAGTTCATAAATAAATATAGATAGGATAGTATACAACAGAGCCTAGAGTTGAAACTGCACTTTAATGTTGACAATATTTCTGCATGAATTTTTTTTTATCTGCATATTAATTCATTTTTTAACTATCAATTACTACTTGATCAATTACTATTAATTTACTAGGTATTTTGCGTATACATATTATTTTAGTAATAATCATAAAAAAAAATTGATTATATTTTTAATGCAACATATACTATACAGTGTAATATAGAATATACTATAATTATTTATATATATATATATAATTAGATATTGCGTAAATATTGCATGATATATAATTGAATTGCATTTAAATAAATTCAAAAGTTATGCTCCAACTTTTTTCTACCATGTGTTGTTTTTAACAACATTTTTATAATTAATAAATTATAATTAATGTATAATTAATGTTTTAAAAATATTTTATAAATTAAAGTATACATATTATATTTTTTATAATTATATCAAATTAAAATTTGTTGACAATGGTTTTTATAATATATATTTATTTAATTAAATTAAAATTATTTCATTTTTAATCTGAACACCATCTGTTACTATACACTGTATAACATAATATTATTAAATCAAGTTATTTTTTTATTAAAAAGTTTTTAAAAAAAAAAAAAAAAAAAAAATTAAATATTTTTTCCTTCTTTAAAAATAAATTAAATATTTATGATGTTGCTATAAAGAAAACTGAAATGACATTGAAAATTTATAAGATTGACAGTTTTTTTTGTATCATACATGAAAAAGTTTATAAAAATGTTTCTGACCTTTCTTGAAATATATCAATACATACATGCATATATAGAAAAAAGTTGCCATTTAATAATAATGGATATTGTCAAGTATGTATATGACTTGCAATTATGATTGAAAACTAAATTAAAAAAATATATTTTTAATAATATTCATTTTGGTTTTTTTGCTTTAATTTATGATAAGTTTAATCAGATGTTTTACAATTTATATAAAAATTTACTAGATTTACAAGAAATTTTAATTTTATTAAAAAAAAAAAAACAGCAGTTGTATGGTTTTTTTTTTTTTGTAGGATTGCAATCCCATTGAACTTAAAAATGCCAAAGTTTACTAAAATTTATTTATGTAATTGTTATTTAATAAATATATTTAAATAATCTTTTTTGATTTTGATAATATTTAAATAATCTTTTTTGAGCAAGAAATGCATTTCTTAAACACAAAAAAGTTTTCTGTTGTCGCGAAATGAACTTGGGCCTTCGCTTACGATTCGTTAAATGCTATGTTTGGTCTATACTCCTATACGGTGTAGAAACGTGGACCTTGAAAGTGAGAGAAATCAACAAACTTGAAGCGTTCGAAATGTGGATCTACTGCAAAATGCTAAAAATATCGTGGATGGATTACATTACAAACAAAGAAGTTCTACGTAGAGCAAACGCGGAAAGAGAACTACTTATAAGGTTGAAGAAACAAAAAATATCTTACTTTGGGCATATTATGCGTGGAAACAAATACGAGCTACTTCAGTTAATAGTTCAAGGGAAAATTGAAGGAAAAAGAGGTATAGGAAGGAAGCAATTATCATGGTTGCGTAACATTAGAAACTGGACAGGCATCAGAAACATTGGTGATTTAATCCATTCAGCAACAGATCGAAACATCTTTCAGGGCATCGTTGCTAATATCATATGACCGCTGACATCCAATTATGGATAGGCAACAAAAGAAGAAGAAGAATCTTTTTTCATTCAACTGATGGTGTTGGGCTTGCAATCGAAGCGTCTTTTATAAAATATAATTTATATCATAATAGTTTCTATTTATTTATTTATTTGTAGTACCACAAAATAGTAAATATTGCCTGATAATATTAATCCTTTGCCTATTTGACATTTGGACTTCTTATTAAATTATTTTAATATACACTATATTTTTTTATTTAATATGACCCGACCAGGATTTGAACACGAGACTTTTCGATTGAAAAGCCTACACTTTACCACTGATCTATCGCTCAGATAATAGTTTTTATTACAATAGAAAGTTTAATTAACTAGCTTATTGCATAGAGGATTCTACAGCATGTACTTTATATGTATAAATGGCAAATAGCTCTAAATAAAATTTATGATCAGTGCCAGCACTTTCTTTTATAATAGGCAATGTGCTTAACCTCTTCATCCTCGAAGCTTCTACTATTAGATTGAATTTGTTTAAATTTAATTTATTAATACTATTATATTAAAAAATCCATATGCGTTTAAACTAATTCTAATACAATTACATTCGAAACATGCGTATTAATTTTACTGTTATATAATTTTTTAAAAAAATGTTATAATCAACAACGTTATGTTATAATCAACAATGTTGCCTCAACAAACTAACAATATATCAACAGCTTACACCATATTCATTTTGAAAAATTTACTAAAAAAAAACGCTACTGAATTCTTATAATTTTTTTGAATAACATTTTTGAAAAAAATTTATAAGATAAATATTTACAAGTAGTTAATGTGAATATATAGGAGTCATAACAGCTGCCTGCTACTTAAAATGTCATTTTTTTTAAGGCCGCTCCTAGATATTTTATAATTTTTTATTATAAAATTTAAAATTATTTTCGTGTGCAAAAACTTTATTAATAAAATATATTTGTATTAGAATTTTATCTTTTGGTGTTTTTTTTTTCTTTTTATGTTTAATTGTCAAAAAATTTAAATAACTTATTAAAGTATTTTGTTTTTTTTTTTTTTTTTAAGTCAGTTTTAAGTTACAAAAATATGTTAATTCAAATGTCATTTTTCGTTATTTTGGTGACAAGTTGTGCAAGATAATATGCAAAAAAAAAATACTTGAGTACTTTTAATGTATTTACAATGAAGTAATTTATTAAATATGTTATAGTTGGTATATTATGTTGGTTATCTCAGAGAATAGTATGGATGTTAAAGTACTCAATATGGTTAATTGTTGCTATTGATTTTAATTTAATATAGTAATTTTGCATATTTGACCAAAGGCGTAGTAGTAATGACGCCGCCTTTTATGCGCTACTCGGGGCCAAACCCCAGTCATATCATATCTGATAAAAAAATATCGTAAAATTGTATAATTATATCGTAATATAAAATAAGATTTAATAAAAATATATAAATAACTCTTGTGTAAGATAATAGATGGCGCACAAAATTAACAATTTGTGTATTCATAATCTTATGTAATAACTACAGCTGAGTAATCAACGGCTCAGTGAATATAACTATTAAAAAATTGAAACCTAGTTTAAATAGACTTGGTAAATGCCATATACTCCTTAAAGGAGTGGAAAAGGAAAAAACTAAGTCCAGTTAAAATTAATTATATATTTTATAATAATTCTTTTTAATTAATATCTATATATTTACTAATATCAAAGCATTTACCAACTTATACTATAGTTAATTTCCAGTACCAGTTAGTAAACTTTAGTAGTTTCATTAAACACCTAGTGTTATATTGCTACACATTCAATCAAAAAAGCTAACTGCATAAATATCTAATTATAATTAAAATATCACATCCATTAACATTCATTTAAATTACAATTACAATTTATGAACTATAAATATAAAATACTTAATTCCTAACCATTAATCATAGATAATAAAATGTAAACTCTGCCATTATTTAATGCTTATATAAAACTCACATAATTCATAACAATATTTAAATATTAAAAATTTTTAATTATTTTTAATTATATCATATTTATGTAAATTAAGTTAGTAAAATATCATTTATTTATAATAATCAATTAACTAAAAAAAAAAAAAAACAACAATCCAAATCATTAATTAAAATTAATAGTTTAATTTAAATTGCGTTGAAAAATTATTATGGGCGGAACCGCATACAATATTTCATATTTTTTTAAATTTGAATATAAGCATAATTACTTAAGTAGGCATTTGGTTTGTTAGACAAAACAGAAGTCATAATTGTTATTTTGCGTAAACTATAATAAAACACTTTAATTTACTAGTTTTATGCAGGAACTATTATTGTACATTAAATTTTTAACAATCAATTAAATTTAATATATATATTTCGTTTAGTAAACGCATTAATTTTCATATTTGAATAATAATTGAACCTTAAAAACCTTTGAGTGCACTCTTCACCTATTATTTCAACAAATAAAATATAAAAAGTTTTAAATATAACATAGATTCAATAAGAAATGAAATAATCGTATAATTCGATGCAAACGCTTTTGTAATACCCTATACCTAACAAATGCAATTGACAGTTACACAAGCCGCCATTTCAACTTTTCTCAGATTTGAGGAGCATTAAGCAAACGGGTCAGAACTACTAATTTTCTAACTTTATTAATTCCGAAAATGCTGGTCTAAGTCTAAGCCACGGACATAAAGGAAAAAGGAAGAAGCACCCTTGTACCAAACTTGGCTTCTATATTTTAAGTTACTATCTGAAGATATGCTTTAAGATCGCTCGTTTGTCCTTAGTTTGAAGCCTCCAGAATCCATCAGTTATCATTAGTAATCTACAGTATAATTTTAATCTAAATACCATCATTATTTTTCGATTTACCCGGTGAACGGGCGGTCGGATGTCACTATATCGACTCAGTAGATGCTGATCAAAAATATATATATATTTTTCCATATCTTCCTTCTCCCTTTCGGTGGTTAGAAGCACCCTACCAAAGTTAATATAACCCTATTTTTAGTTGTAGGGTATTAAAATAATTAAAAATGTAATTTAAATGAAATTTAAAACTGCCCCTAAATTTATGCAATCTCTATATACTTTTCAATTTTCTATAATGTTTTTAACTGTAAGGTCATTTTCTCCCGTTTTAATAACTTAATATTAAATTAATAAAAACAAAGCTTAATTTTTTCAATATTTAATATTTTCAAAAAAAAATATTTTTAATGACACACCTAAAAATTATTAAAAAAATCTCTAGAGAGAATTAGTAAAAAACCAAAAAAAAATTAAATTGAAATCTTAACAAAAAAGGTCCCATTCAGAACTCTTTTGGGATCAAAGGAATCAGAAATAACCATAAAACAATTGCAAGTTTTTCCAGATAGTCTTTAAGAAGAATCTTTGCACAAAACAAAAAACGAATCTAATTACCGTGAGGTCTAAAGTCTTGAAAAACTATGCATTATGTTTAAATTTCAACATAAATGCCAATCCCGAATCTTTTAAACCAATTCAGTTGTTGTTTTGATTATAGCATGAGACATTTTTTTACAATAAATTCTTCTATATTATTGTTTTTAAAATATTTAATGCATGTTCTGTTCAAAAGTCTGTATTAAAAATCGTTATGTAACAAAAGTATATATTAAATAATTTCAATGAGATTCTCAAAGACTTTCAATTGTATCGTTTGAGAAAAAAGTTGCTTTAATGGTATTTTTTGCCTCAAAGAATCTTTACAGATCAAATGTATCTATATATACGGTTAAATAGTTTCAAATAAAACTTTTTAGTTCTGTTTCACCTTTAGATTTTAGAAGAAGCGAGGAAGGTGAATTGAATTTTATTTTTTGATACAATACTAATGCAAAAAAAAAAACGTTTGTACACCTGTCGGCACATAATAATAAGACTTTTAAACACTCTTTCAGTTTTTTTTTTTAAATAAATTATTTCAGTTCAATTTTTTTTTTAATTTTTGGTTTGTTTATTTTCAGTTTCCATAATTGAGTGGATAATTTAATCATTTAAAAAAAAAAATGTTTTTATTTAATCTGATACAAAGTTATACTAATGCCTATAAGAAATAATATTGTGAGTCTTTTGATTCGATTATTGAGAATGTGTAAGATGAGAATTGCTTATAAAGTCGAGTATAAGCGTCCAGTTAAAAAAAAAAACCAAAAAAAAAAATATGTTGAATTAAATTGAATATCAAATTGAATTCCAATAGAAATTGCCACCAATATGGCTTAAAGCGCATAAATTTTAATTCGTGTCTAATTGCAAATAATCTTTGAAGATCTTGAAAAGTAGCTTAAGGTCATATCTGATAGATTATATAATACAAAATTTTTGCATTTTTTCTTTTCGGTTCTATTAAGAGTTTTTAAATATAAAAAATTCCTCTATTTTGAACGTTTTTATGTTGATGGTTTATGTGAATTTTTCGAAGTTGTTAACATGGTATTAGAGTATTAGAGTGTTATTTGAAATATGTTCATGTTCTTTAAAAAATTTGTTGAAGAAGGAATATTAAAAAATTAAATTGAATATTGACATCTAATGATTTAATATATATGATAAAGAAATAATTTTTAAATGGTATAGATTAAATTTTTTTAAAAAGTTGTATTGGAATTAGCACAAAATGTATATAATTATTAATCATAAGATTTTATTAGCATTTAAATAATAAATTGAGCGTATAGCTAATTGAAGCATTTAATCGATATTTTAATAGATTCGAATACTAATTATGCAGTATTAAATGTAACTCATCCATGGTTTGGAAATATTTTAAATTATAATTATCTGTGAATTTAGATTTATCTATAGTATTAGCATTTTGTCTTAGTATTAGCATAAATGAAACTTATTTTATCAAAATATTGCTAATATATTAAAAATGTAGAGACAAATTGCTTGAAAACATTCTATGAATAAAAAAAATCTATCTATTAATTTTCTTTTGTTTCACAAAACCTTAAATAATTATCAAGTTAAAATCGAATGTCATTAGTACAGTATAAAAGAAAAACCTAATTATTCACTTAATTAAAACCCATTTCTTCGAAAATTTTACAAAGTAATAAAAAAAAGTTCATCCCGAATTTGAGTCACGAATTCTTTTTTAATTTTATATTTGTTTGTAATTATGATGCTAAAAATGATCATCATTGTTTTCAATAGTATTCAATTCAAAGATCCTTAGTACTGCATTATAATATGATATTACTATTAGCACTACCGGTATTAGTTTAATTAAATAAATTTTTTAAAACTCTTTCTTTAACAAGAGATAATATAATTAATTATCACGATAATTTTTTATTATTTGTTAATAAACAACTTATTATAAATTAAGATTTAAACAAGTTTATAATTAATTAAGTTATTAAAAATTTTTTTTTAATTATTTCCAAATTCAAATTTATTAGTTTTAAACGTGTTGTTATATTAGATAATGCATATTTTCAATTAGCATATAACGGGATTAAAATAATTAATAAAATAAATAAAATAAAAACTAAATAATAGAAAGAGTTCAACAAATTTCAATAAAATTACAAATTTGTAAATATTAATGAATTAAATTACACAATCTGTATATCTGAATGCCAAATTAGCATAGGGCATTCGCTTTAAACATTTGGAATAAATTAAACGCCAGATTTAGGAACTAGGAAAGAGTTGGTTATAAAATTAGGGCTCCCCCCGCTTCTGAAATATTTATGAACGTTATTTTAGAAAATAAGATAGAATTTCTAATTCGGCGATATACAGTTGAAGAGTTCGGCTAGAGTTAAGAGTTCTTACTTAGGGCCAAGATTTAAGGATTTTATTAGCCTTCTATTCCTCCCATTTTTTCGCTAATAACCATTTAATACCTTAACTAAAATATATTTACTTTTATCTGTACTTTATATAAGTACTTCTAGATTGGGCATATTTAAAAGATATTGTCTAACATGAACTAAAGGTTAATTGCATTAATAAATACCCTTCTAGTAGTCATATGATTTTATAATAAGTAAGCTGAAGTGAATCCTAAAAACAAAATCCACCTTCCTTGTTGATACATTGTTAGATTATGTAAGATATCAATTAACATTATTACATTCACGACTTATACATTGTTTAAAACAAAAACCTTAAGTCATTTTTTTAACACATCTTTCGATTAGCATAATACATTTCACAACACTTTCATTTTTAATTAATTTATTTAAAAAAAAAAAAACATTTTCTATGGTTTTTCAACATTAAGATGAAACAAAGCTCATCAAATTCATTAAAGAGTATGGTATTATAGATTATTTCGTAATTGTATTTATTAGAAAATCGTTTAACTACTTGTCATCAATAAATTTTATTATAAATATCATCTTTTCATTTTATTCGCATTTAAAAAAAAAAAATCAGAAACAAAAAAAAACTGATCATTAACAATAAATATTGCATTTATTCCATTAGATTTTTGAAAATGTTTTCGTTTTTGTTACTGCAATAAATTGCATGCAATTTTTTTTTGTTATTGTTTATTACTATTAGTAATTTTTTTTTTTTTTCTGAATAAAACACTCTTTAATGGGCTGTGTATAATATATGGGATCACATAAAAATATAAGTTACATAATTTTGAAAAATTTATATATATATATATAATCTGCATACATGATAGATTATTGTTTTTTATTATTATTTTTTTACTAATTCTCGATTTCGATAGATGATGATATACCAAAATTTTCTTAATACTATAATAGTAAAAATTAGTAATATAAGTAATGCAATATCTTAAAGATACTTAACTTATGCAAAGGCCTGTTTTTTTTAAATTTTATTTTTTTGTCCAGTTTTTTTCTTTTCTTTTCCTTATAGAGCTTGAAAAACAATGTAGGGAATTAGGAATTCAATTAATATATAAAAAAAAAAAACAAGTAATTGAATAAAACCAAGAGTTATAGAAATGCGCATTTCAAAAGTTAAACAATTTTTCCATAATAAGTTTTGCGAAACCAGTAGGGTAGAATGGAGTAGATTTGAAACATTCTAAGACAACTCTAAACTGTGTATTTTACAACAATTCGAAAATTAATTCTTTACAAGAAGCTTTTAAAAAATTTTAAAATATTAACGAATATTATAAAATTAAATATATTATGTATAAATTTTTCAAAATAAAAAAAACACCATGTCAATATTGCCGCATTCTACTATATAAAGTAAAATAGTTCATAATAATTTTTTAGAACTTTTGTTGGAAATTTATTATGTAACAACCGACACTTTCTTCAATTTCAAGGAAACCCTTTATAATTAAGAAAAATTATACAAACAAGTTAAAATATATTGTTAGAGTTACATTTTTTCAATATTACTTCAAAATAAATTTGAATAAGTTACAGGTATTTCAAAATCTGAAAGAATCAATTTTTGACCCCTTACAACTTCTAAACAAAGTGTCATACTAAAAAGTTTGTTTTAAAAACTCATACTTTTTTTTTTAAGATCCAAATTCTCTGACAAATTTTAATTCCCAACTTTAAGCATTTGGAAGATATAAGAGGTTCAAAATTTTCCAAAAATTTGAGTTTCGCATAACGGTAATTTAAAGTACCGTAAGGCAATCCAATATTTATTAAGCTCATAAAAACAGTGATCATACGATTCAAGACTGAAAATATTTTTTATAAAACTTTGACAATTTAAAAATAAGGCTTTTTTGAAATTTTGGAAGACTGCGGCTCCGTTACGAGTGAGGCAATAGAAAAAAGTCAATCCATGAAATTAAATTTTATATAAAAACTTATATGTACCGTATTTAAAATTTCTTATCTTTATTTCACACGGTGTAATATTTTTGAACATACGAAGGCCGGATGGACAGCTCCAAACCATATAAACCTCTTTTTTTAAATTATTTTAAAATGTACTAAAAAAAATATTATTTATAGACAAGAAACACTTTGAAAAATGCCCTCAGATATAAAAAAAAAAAATTTAAAACGTGATTCATTTATTATGTTACTTTTTATTCTGTTATTATTTGAATTTAATTTTATTAAATAATTTTTTAAATTTATAAATAAATACTAACTACGAACTCATTAGTAAATAAAAGTTTTTTTTTTTTTCAAATTAATAAGATTTGTCCATAAAAATGCACACAATTTAAAATCATTAAAATTATTAACTCAATGACTAATATTTTGTTTAAAATATAAATATAACATATTCCTACACATCATAGTATCTAAAGATATTTTTTAATAACTATGTAATTTATTTTATTATAGTTAATTTTTTTTTAATTATAGTACCACCAACTTAACACCTGAAAAGGATTACAATATGTTTTTAAATTTTAGCAAATTTAAAGTTTATAAAATAACTGTATGATCAATTAAACGACGTTTTTTTTAAAACTATTATGAAAGAACTTAAATTAAACTATTAGACTTTTAGCACCATATTCAATTTTTAAATTTAAGTCAATTTTTTTTATTTTTTTTATTTTGATTTATTTTTTAATTAATTTAATTTTACCATATATATTGAATGGAACAGGTCAATTACATTTACTCGTTAATACTAAATTTAATATAGTAACTTAAATTTAAAGTTAGGTATATGTTTTGTAATCCGACTAAAATCCAAGAATCTTGAATGGGCAAAAGAATTTCATAATGGTTTTCTATAGAGATTTATTAAAATAATTTAAAAAAAAAATAAATGAAAAATAAGACATTTTAACAGAATTTATGTTTTGTAAATTATGTGTTGATTTTATTTTGGTGTCTGATGGCTTTTGGTTTGGTGTTTGACATTGTTACCATTGAGGTAAAATTTATAGCTAATTAATACTAAGTTGTAATTAAAGGTAAAGTTATTTTTAAAAGAATTTTTAAAACAACAAAAAAATAAGTGATAAAAGCTAATTAGATTGAAATAAATTTTGTATAATGAAGTTTAAATTTAATTTTTTTTATTTAATTATACTCGTATTAAACAATTAATTTAAGAATTAGTAAATAAGTACTTTATGCAATTGTAATTTTGCTTATAGAAAAATAATTTTGAAAAAGTAAATTAAGTGATTACATTTCTTCATAAAGACTGATCGATTGTAATCAAATATTATTTTGCCTTTATAATATAAGTACAAGTACAATTTTCACTACCAGTATTGGAGTATTGGACTTTTTAATTGAAAATATTTTCAAAATACCTGAATACCTATGTGAAATGATTGGATTCCTGATACTTAAGTATTCTTTGGTAATTAAGTACTGGAAAATAAATTATACTACAATTAAAAATAATACATATACAGAAGTATTGAAGTTTTTAAATGAAATTATTTGCAAAGTACTTGAATACTTGTAAAATAAGTGATTACTATATAGTTTAGTATTTCTTGGTACTTACAATATTAATTTGTAAGTACCTAGAATTACTTAAGTACTTGCAAATACTTAAGTATAAAAAAATAATTACAAAAGTAATTGAAAACAAAATTTGACTTAATTCTTTTATTCAACCTTAAATTTTGTAAGTACCGAAGTCTAAAATATACTGTTACTTGACAAAGTAATCAATATTAGGTAATTGAATACTTACAATTGTACTCAGGCAGCATTTTACTCAGTACTGTACAAATTTATTTTACAATAAGGTACTATAAGAAGCTACCTATTCCCATAGTCCGGAACTAACGCAATTTCTTGAATAATTCTTTAAATTTGATACACATATTCATTTACAAATGATAATTTAATTGACAACAGTACTAGATTATTACAGTAGATTATTCCCAAAATTAGTATTGACCTACAATTATAATTAAATGCTGAAAAGCTTACATAACACTAGTTCCTGAAAACATATTTTAACAAATCGAAATATTATAAAATATAAATACAATTTTTTTTAAAATTAAAAACTGTTAAATAAATAAATTACAAATTTCTGGTTTTGTTGAATAACCTTCTCTTGATAATCCAATTTACAATTCTATATCTTGTAATTATATGTAAGACATATTTTTTTTTAATATTAATTATCTTTTACATGCATGTAAGGTTAACAAATTAATATTGTGTAATTTTTTTTTTTTATCAAAATGTGAAATAAAATAACATGTGAAACATTTCTTTTATACAATTTAATACAATTAATTCAAATACACCAGAATAAAATTCAATATAATTAAGTTGTTGATTTTCAAAAAGGCACATTCTAAAAATAAAAGTTACTGTAACTTAATTTATCATTTAATTAAATTGTTTTTTTTTTTTTTTATAATAATTGGTGAATAATATCGCATTTATTACGTCATAAACATTTAGGGTCATTTAATATAGTGAATGGTGTTATATTATGTAATAATTAAAATACCTATTGTGGAATTTTAATTATCTCGATATTGTACACTAGTATCGAAGTATCGTGTACACTAGTACACTAGTAACAGTTTCACTTTTCTTACATGAACAACTTATATGTGTAATTTACAACTTAAATAAATATGTGTATTTTCATTTATAGATCATATTGTAGTTTTAATTTAAGTTTTATTTGGAAAATAGATTTGGCAAATCAATGTAATTTTGTAGGAAATGATACTTTTTTTAATTGCCTATATAAGAAAAATTGAAAATCAATTAATTAATATAAAATATAAGACATATTAACTTATTTTTAACATTTTAAAAAGTAGAAAATGCAATATACTAAAAATGAATGGTAGATTACTTAAGAAGTTTCAAATATATTCAAAAACCCCACAAGGAATCTAGAATAGACTATAAATGAAGTAGTGAAGACTGATTACTACTGTTGTTGTTGTTGTTTTGATATGGGAGATAGCATGTGTCATCAGAACACGTAGTGCACCCACTTTTAATACTGTCTATCAATTTATAAGTAATATTAATTATATTTTTTAAATTATACATTTTTATATTTTAAATTATGTTTGGTCAACATGGGGATTTGTAAAGAAAAGGATTTATGATCCGTACGAGAACGAACCCCCAACCACTCGGTTAGTAAGCCAAACTTACCCACTAACCCACCGAAATCTGATTACTCCTATTCAATAGTTTTATAAATATGTTTTAAAAAAATAGTCGTGAAACTTTTTTTTGCTTAGAATTAGACCATAACAATATTATATCTTTAGCTTAATTATTTAATAAAAATAAATCCATTTCATTAATGTCATAAATGGCACTTGATTTTATGTATATATCATAACATTATGCTATGGAGCCTAAAAACGGAAGACTGTAGAAAAAACACAAAAACCAACTGAATCAGAAGGAGATCTTAATAGAAAGATGTCTGTTAACATTTGAAGTTAATTCATTAAACAAATATCATTTCAATTCACACATTATATTAGACTAATATTATTTTTTTTTGGCCTGTTAGATATTTGTTAGATTTGTAATACAAATCTTCATAGTCCGATCCGATCCATGGCCTTACAAATAGATCTACACTAAATATAGAAAATTAATAGTGAACTCGAATAAGGTGTTCAAATGACAGAAATAATTCCTGAATTTCAAACCTGAAAATATCGCCTTGCCCATTTTCCAACGTCATGATTATCTAATTTGAAATTTAGTTTAGGAACATTTGAGAGACCCATTTAATTAAGCCTTAAGTTTATTGATAAATTTTGGTAGTACGGATCACAATTCTATCATAAATGGCCATTCATAAATTACAATTTAAAATATTTTTTATTTTAAAAAATCAATTTAATTGCAATTAAATATTATAACAAAATTGGACCGATTTTAATGCAATGTATAATCAATATAGAAGATAAAAACTAAAAATATCCATAATATTATTTAAAATATATACTAAATTTCCAAGAAAAAAATTGCAATTTAAAAAAAAAAATAACAAAACTAGATCACACCTTATACTGCAGTGTTTTTTTTCATTTATCATGACACTGAAAAAAAAAAAATTTTGTAAAATTAATATTCTTACACTGTCGTAAGTTCAATTCTTAACATGGGGCTATGATCAAGAATTTTGTTTTTTTAAATTATAATTAAATTTTGAACAGAGAATTATAAAAAAAAAGTTCATATATACAATATACAATTTAATTATAATTATAACTGAAAATTATAAATATATCTGATATAATTGCAATAAATAAACCTTAACTTAATTTGAAAGACTTATATACTACCATACCAAAATAATGTAAACTTTACTAAAACTTTAGTAAGTCAATCAAAATCAACTATAAACATTAATATTGAATTTGTGCTTTATTTAATTTCTTTAATACATTTTTTCTCAATTTTTTAAAATTACTCTCATAATTTAATTTCCCTTGACAATTGGTTAAATTTTAAAATTATTAATAAATTAATGAATTTTGGGCACCAGCTGTTAAGTAATTTTCTAACCTGAAGTTAACATCTGCGCTCCTCAGGTTCCAATTACAATTAAAGATATTGGATTAAATTCAGTTTTTGTCCTAAATAATTCAGCAGCTTTCTATTTCTTTAATTAAAACCAGTTTAAACATTCTAGCATCAGATATATATGATATATATATATATATATATATATATTTATTTTTTTTACGAGGGAATGGAACGTTCGAAAGCTACCCTTTGAATCTGTGCGGTGTTTCTTTGGGTAGTGTGCGACTTTAACTCACCAAAATCACACCATTTTTGAACCAAATTTTAATAAGGAACCTGTGATACAAATGCACAGTTTGGTTACAGGGATAGGGATATGGAAGGGTTTTGGGATTATGGGGAGGTCTAGGATTTTTGAATTATAGGGGAAGGGGAACATTTTAGATGCGGATATTAAGGTGTTAAGATGTTAATTATATTCATAAATTTAATAAAATCGTACACTTACGAACTACCAACTTTAGAGAACACATTGGATGGAATATGGTTCCATAGCCTCGACATGCTCATAACAAACGAATTTCCATAAGTCGTGTTACGCAATCTTAACAAATCGACGCAACAATTCTTTTTATGAATAGATCTCATTTCGCAAATTTAGAACATTTGTAATCTAATATCAGTCTTTTACAGATTCTAATTGATTATTCTAATTAATAAATTCCTTTTATATCTTTAAGTAGTTCTTCTTGTTCTGCAGGATTCATTTCCTATTCTGTATGTTATGTAATTTGAGAAGGTTGCCAATTGTACTCATTAAATTATGTATGAAATTACTTTCAGTCAAATTGAATTAATCACAAAAAATTAAAATTTATGTATCACGTACTTAATAAAAATTTTTTACACCCTTTTTATATATGTGTATATTGTATATATATATATGTACATATTTTTATAATAAACACGCGTAACTCTTAAAAATTATAATTATATAAAAAAAAAAAAAAAAATAGGTCGGAAAAACTGTCAATCAACACTTTTCTTTTTATTTTTTAACCACAACGAGTTTTTTTTTCCATTCTTCGATTTGCATGCAACAAATTTTTTTTTAAGGTTGGTTTTACATTTTTTTTTTTTTTTTTTTGAAAGGGACTGAAGCGGTTTTATGTCGTGCATGAAACTCTATCCTACTTAATCTTATCAAGGATTTTCTTTAAAACATATTTTGGACTTTATTTTTACTTATGGTTATTTTTTTTTTTATTTTTTTTTATATTTATCATAATGTCAACTATAATTAATGTCTGAATGATCAACATATGCATAAAATCAGATAAAATATAAAAAAAATTGTTAATTTTTTTTGCTGACTGTTATTTAAAACTAAAAATTCGTGGTTTTTTAAAATATTTTTCCGATTTTTGTTTTAGTTTTTTTTAATTTTATTGGTTTTATTTCATATTATATTTTTGTCTGCTTTTAATGTTCCAAAAATGTCAACACCCGTACCTACTTTTAAATTAAAAAAAAAAAATTAAAAACCCCAAAATGAAAAAAAACAAAAAATAAATAAATAAAAACTAGCACCCAATATACATATTTAACTAATATACTAACCGGTGACTTTGTTTATCTTATATGGAATCTTGGTAAAATGCACACAAAAAAAAAATACAAATATTTTTTTTTTATATCAAACAATTTTGTTATATACTGAAATTGGAATATAACATACATTTTATTTTTGTATATATATTTTCATATATATATACATACATAATATGACAATCTGGTTTCTGTTAGGTTAATGGTTTTTCAATACATTATATTTGTTAATTGTACCTACAAGAAAATTTATCAAATTTTTTTGAATTAGTTATATTTTACGATATATACATACGATATATATATAAGCTATAATATACGATATAAGTTACAAATATTCAATAATTTTTTTTGTATAACTGGCGCATTTAATGGTGCAGCGCAATAGAGTCGTATGAAATAACATCTGCAAGTCCAAAATTAAATAATATCCAAATATTAATTGAAATAATATCCAAATAATAATGAAATGAAGACCTAATACATTAAATACCACCCAAAATATTAATTGGTGCTTTTATTTTAATAGGGATATTCCATTAATTTGAAATTAAATTAAAGTAATCAATAAAAATTATTAATTTTACAAAAATACTGGTAATTCTTATGCTAATTTAGTATTTATGAGTATTTAATTATTTTAAAGTAATTAATAATCACAAATAATTGCAAAAGTAATTTAAGTATCAAAAATAAGTACAAAAGTAATTTAAATATCTTAAATGAGTACAAAGTACTTTAATTATCAAAAATAAGTACAAAAATAATTTAATTATCAAAATTAAGTATAAAAGTTATTAAATTTTCAAAAATAAGTACAATAGTACTTTTGTTATCAAAAGTAAGTACATAAGTACTTTTGTTATCAAAAATAAGTACAAAAGTAATAAAATTAAGAATAAAAGTAATTCATTTTCAAAAAATATTACAAAAGTAATTTAATTATCAAAAATAAGTACAATAAGTAAGAAAATTAAGAACAAAAATAATTCATTTTCCAAAAATATTACAAAAGTAATTTAATTATCAAAAATAAGTACAAAGGTAATTAAATTTCAAAAATAATTAAAATCCAAATTTAATTACTTTCTAGGAAGTTAAAACTTAACTTATTTTAACGATACCTAATTGAATTTTTAAAGTACAATCATGCTGATTAGCACGTAATGGTACTGATAATTGTACTGGTTCTTAAATTTTACAGATCTATTATATAGGGTTATCCTATATTTCAAATTTGAATGGATTTTAGAGTTGGTAACTAAATCAGGGCTATTCTGCATTTTGTTTTGGGTACTAATTTTTATTAGTCATATTTCGTCCGACCCTATTCCCCGGCACCCCATGTAATATCAAATTTGATTTGTATATTTAAATCTGTCAATCGAATTAACCAAATTTTATTTTTTATTCATTCATTTTCAGATTAATAAATTTAATTAATTAAAGAATATAACCAGAATTGAATATTTAAATTTTAAACCTATTACCATTATGTCAATAACACTAACAACTTTTCATTTATTTAAATCTATTTTTTTTTTAATTTGCAATTTTTTTTCGATGTCGCATGATATAAATCAAATGCAATTAAAAATTCACCATTTGATAGTTTGATGAGAAAATGAGGTTCAGTTCACCATTTTTAAAATATTTTTTATACTAGTTACAAATATGTGTACTCGTATAACGAATGTGAACGCGATATGCTAATTCATTAGATTCGCGACATTTTTAAGTGTAAAAAAATGATTCTTAAGATATTTGGTTATTTTAAATATAAGTCTTGGACGACTTCACTTTTCCTGAATAGATACAAAACTTTTAATTAATTATTTTACTATGAAAATAACTTTTTAAAATTTATAGTATATGTATTTTTTGTGTTAAATATTTGTTTTTTTTGGAAAATGGCATTGGGGTGCAGACTGCAGATAATTTAATCTCTGTAAATTATTTAAATATGTATAGTATGTACATGAAAGTGAAAAATATATTATCTATTTTTTTTAATTAACCGGTACGTTTTAAATTAGGACATTAAACTCAATAATTAATGAGTTATTAAAAATGTAGAAAAAAAAAACATGTAATTTGCATATGCCAACGCATTTTCTATTTGTCTATGCGTTAAATGTATGTAGAATGCAAAAAGTTTTTAGTGAAATTCCTTTAATTAAAACTGCATTCATTTTTTTTTTAAATCATATTCTAAAAAAAAAATGTTTAATAAATCGTATATATTTATATACACAAGTTTTATAATTAATTACATATTATGTGATATGACTATAATCCTGGGAAAACTATTCTTAGTTTAGTTATAAATTATGTAATTAAATAATTTAAATGTGTTGTTAGGTAATTTATAAAATCCGCTTTAGAAACTAAAGGAAGTTGTACATAAATTGAACAACATAATTTTTAGCTGGATTACTTTTTCACATAAACTTTCAGTTTAACCCATTCCGAGGTAATATAGAAAATTTATGCCATTTATAATCAATCAATATTTTTAAAATTTAAGATTATATTTAGATTTCATAAGGGTACTCCTTTTTCAAATAGTAAATAACAAATAAACTGTATGGATAGTCAGAGAATTAATACGATATAGCGTAAGATATTTGAATTTGAACAAGTTGAGATTATTAAACGGCATCCCCAATTGAGTTAATTCGAAAATAAGTTTACATGAAATTTAAAAAATTATGAACTTGTACAAAACTAATTTTTAATTGAATTTCAATTGAATAATAAATTAATAGAATGTAAAATAAATTTGTAAAATATAGTAAAAAAATTGTTGTAAACCTTGTAATCACTTTTCAAAATTATTTAAAATTTGTTAAGCTGAATTAAAATATAAGTTGAACAAGTTTTCAAAAAATAAATTAGTCTTATTTGAATTCACATTTATTTTAAATTAAATATTTGACTAAGTAAATGAAATATTACATTTTAAACGCATAATTATATTAATAAACTCAAGAAAATACTTTAATATAGAAAAAAAACCATATGTCTTGATTAAAAAATGTTTAATAATTTAAATTTCCTCCTAATTTGACTAAAAGCAATTCAAACGTGTAATTACGAATTTTTTTTTTTTTTAATTGTTGTTTCCTATGTAAAACCTTTTCCTGTAGTAAATTTTAAAAAAAATTTTTAGTGCTACAAAATAAAGTTTTACAAAATAATTGCAAATCAGTAATGAGCGAAAGTAAATTATTGGTCAATTTTTTTTATTAATTCTCACAATTTTCTTTTCATGCAAACATATTCTTTTATTACTGAATTTTAAATATTTTTTAGTTTTTCATATTTTTCCGTTTGTAATTTAAAAAAACGTTTAAAAAAATTTCGTATTTCCTCTAACACTACTTATAATTTTATTAAAATTAAGTCAATTTTTTTTTTGTTATTAAAGATAATTTAATTTATAACATAATCTAAATTATGTACCTATTATTTATTATCTAAGATCTCTAAAATTAGGTATTTTGTATTTGTTGAATAAAAATTAGATCAAATTTTTATTTCTGATAATTATACCCGTATGACTATATAGTCAAAGGGTATAATAAATTTGCCATTACGTTTGTGACGCAGAGAAGGAGGGGGGGTAGATATAGACTCAAGTGTATGGATCGGATCAGAATCGAAAAAAAAATCGATTTAGCTATGTATGTCCGTCCGTCCGTCCGTCCGTCCGTCCGTCCGTCCGTCCGTCTGTCCGTCCGTCCGCACGATAACTCAAAAACTAAAGGAGCTAGGATCTTGAAATTTTCGCAAATTCGTTTTTTTGCAATAGCCGTCATCGCTATTTAAATCCAGCCATTTTGGTCCATGGGTTCGGGTGGCTGCCATACAACTTCTTTTTTTTTATGAGTATTTCTCTGTACCTATTGCAGCTATGTGTCTGAAATTTTGGCAAAAGTAGTTTAGTTTTATGGTCAAAGTTTCTGCAAAATTTGGTTGGTCTAGTAGAGTGGGTTCGAGTAGCTGCCATACAACTCCTACTTTTATATGAGTATTACTCTATACCTATTAAAGGTGGGTGTCTGAAATTTTGCCAAAAATAGTTTAGTGTAATGGCCAAAGTTACTGCAAAATTTGGTTGGTCTACTGAAAAGGGTTCGAGTAGCTGCCATACAACTTCTTATTTTATATGAGCATTACTCTATACCTATTGAAGTTGAGTGTCTGAAATTTTGCCAAAAATAGTTTAGTATAATGGCCAAAGTTACTGCAAAATTTGGTTGGTCTACTGCAGGGGCTTCGAGTAGCTGCCATACAACTCCTTCTTTTATATGAGCATTATATTTCACCTAATAAAGCTGGTATGTTTGAAATTTTGCCAAAAGTAATTAATGTTTATAATAATAATGATATAATGTTTATATAACGGTCATACGGGTATCCCAGAGTTGACACAGTCTACTCTACTACACTCTTCCTCGTTTTTTATTTAGTTTTTAAATAAATATCTACAAATTTTTAAGATTTGTTTTAAGATATCAGATTAGATGGGTCTGGTATACATGAATCGATGATCTAATTTGTTATAAGGTTTCTGAAATCTTATGACATGTTCATTATCTTAATTTCCAATAGATTTAACTATTTTTAATTATATATTGTGATCATTTTTTAACATGTGAGTTGTAAAATTTAAGGAAAAATCTTTGATTTACCAGAAATTTGTTGGTATCTGTGAGTTATACGAATAAATTAAAATTTATGGTTTACATATGTGAATCGTACGTTTTCAAATATTGATTATTGGTATTCAAATATTATATATGATTTCACTAACTTAAATACTTGATCAATGATGCATTAGTTAAGACTTAGACCATATCTATGAGGAAGCTCAAACTCCGTTAATTCTCTAATAAAAGAATATCGTAAGCATTGTTAAAGTATATCGTAAAAGTTCATATCATAATATAAAAATAAGATTATATAAAAATATATTTAACTCTTGTGTAAGATAATAGATGGCGCAATAGTTAGCAATTGTGTACTTATGTACTTATGTAAATCTTATAAAAAAACTACAACGAAGTAATCAATAACTTAGTGAAAGTTTAGTAGTCTAAATGACTTTTTTCATGCCCTGAGGAGTACAGGGATGTGAATAAGAACTAAAGGTGTGAATAACAACTAAAAAATAACTAGTTTTTATACAATAAGAAATGGTTACCAAATTTGATTTAAATTTGAATTTTTATTAAGATTCTAACTTAGACTCTAAACACTATGCCACTGTACCATTATATAATTAATATTATATAAATAAAATTCCTAAAAATAATACAAATTAAAATAATTAAATTTAAAAACAAATACTCAATCCCTTTTAATATTATAAAAACAAATATATTAATTTATAACTATTATGATAGATTGCATAAATTTTATACCAAAACCAGATTATTTTTTTTCTATATATATATATACCACAAATTATTACCTCATCAATTTAATTCAAACTTTTTTTTTCTTATATACCTGTCTATCATAATTCATTACAATTTAATATCTTATTAAAATTAATAAACCATAAACTTCCTCTTCAATAAGACAATCATTTGAAGTTATTTTTTCTTCTGAAAGTTAAAATAAAACCTGATAACTTATAAAATTTAAGTGAAAATATTTTAACAAGTGAATTAAAAAAAAAAATAAATAGAAATAGAAGATGAATTATAAAATAACAAAAAAAATTCCATAAGAAAATACAATTTTAACTGAAATAAAAACAAAGTCAGAGTTGTTGTGTTGGAAAATAAAATTTACCTTGCAGAATATTTCGAATAACTAAAACAATAAACCTATAAGTAATACAATACTTACTTTAATGTAAAACCAATATAAAAAGACAGTAATGCAAAAAAAAAAAACAAAAAATAAGTAAAATAAATAGTTATGATTATTATTTAATGATTGATAAGTAAGTATCTGAAAATATGGTTAACCGATAGAAATATTCTCAAATTGCTTTGAAAAAACTTTGTTTACATCAAAGAGATACGATTTTTTTTTTGATTACGGAGTTTTTTTAGCACATTTTCAAAAAATTTTAAAAAAAACTAGGTCTATATAGTTTAGCTCGG
The DNA here is from genome assembly GCA_963082915.1 of Dolichopus griseipennis. Classification (NCBI taxonomy): domain Eukaryota; kingdom Metazoa; phylum Arthropoda; class Insecta; order Diptera; family Dolichopodidae; genus Dolichopus; species Dolichopus griseipennis. Next base: position 139,120,553 of record OY720442.1, on the reverse strand, counting down.
TCCATCTGCTGGTCCGTAAATTTAAAAAAATTCTAAACCGTTTGAAATAAAGAAATGAAATCTTAACTATGAATAGATAATGCAAAAAAATAAATTATTGGATGAACTTATTCCTGCAGTCCCATCCGTTAAAGAGATACGGCTCCCGCAACTCGGAAAAAGTCTTATATTTCAACTTTTACAACAAGAGGTATGTTGTATGTTGGTATGTTGTCAATCAGAAAATAGTAAAAGACAGTTGTTTTTATATATACAAAACAAATATTTAGGGTTGCCCTACGGTACTTTAATTCACTGTTATGCAAAACTTAATTTTTGTTAAATTTTTGGCCTTTCATATGTTGTGGACGGCTGAAGCTAAATTAAAGAAAATTTGTTTTGTTATCCCCTCTGTTTAGGAAGTGTAAGGGTTCCAAAATCGAAATTTCGAAATCAATTAAATGACCCGTACAGGAATCGAACCCGCAACCTCTGGGTTAGTAAGCCAAATGCTTACCCACTAACCCACCGAGACCCCCTATCAATGGCTATTAAGACTTAAAAATTAAATATTTCCTATTTTTAAAAATTGCTAACTTAGGCGATGTATATATTTTGTGAAATGTAAAAAGTTTACATTAAAGGTCCAACATTATATTTCAACACAATTCTAAGTATGGATTTTATTATTATTCATAATTAATTACGAACTAATGAAATACATTGTGTAGTTTTTGAAATGTACTTTTTAAAAAATCCTTGGTTTTTTTCATCGGTTATTTCTATAGTTACTTATGACAAGTTATGACTTCATAGTTGTGACTTATGAATTACAATATATGAATGGTAACATAATGTTTTTTTTTGTGTGCAACTACAATTTTGCTGCTAGACAAACATTAGTGTCCATAATTGTGATTATACCATCATTATTATCATTATTTTGTATTTTAAGGATATGCCCTAAAATCCATCATCACTAATTTAAGGAAATAATTATGTACTTATTTGTAGCTTATGTTTGAATTTAATTTTCAATGTTCTCCTAGTGTTATTTTGCAACTCGAAATTTAAATTTTATTTTAATTTTCAAATTACTATTTTTTTTTTTGAAAAAATAGTGTAGCTGTAGGTGTTGTAATTATTTATAATCTATATACCCGGCCTTAATGATTGTTGTATAATGTTTGTGTACTCTGATGATGTGATGAAAATTTCAATAAGTTAAAAAATAAAAAAAAAATTAATAAATATTGCACAACTAAAATTTTTTTTAACCACTTTCTTAGTGATGTGAAAATTATTGAAAGGAAAAGTAAAATAATTTTGTATATTATTAAATAATGAATATTGTCACGAGAAAATGAATTAAATCAGTATATTGTTTTAATTTTTATTCTCTTATTTTATACTGTCTTTGTTTGTTATTTATTTATTTTTGTTTTGTTTTATTTTCACATAATTTAAAATTTTTTTTATAATCTATTTCATTGTTGTAAATTGGTTGTTTATTAAAAAATAATATTTCTTTTTATAATATACATATATTTAAAAAAAAATAATGTGAAAATAGTATACATGTATAGGTGATAATTTGTTTGAAATGAAAATTATTTAAACTATTTTTAATTAAATAAACATTGGGGTTTATCTAGGGAATATTTGATAAATACTACACTATATTAGTAACAGTGCCGGCAAAGTATCATTACTTTGTTACTTAAGTAAGCAAACTGGTACTGTGACTTATTGGTAGTACTGCTAAATACTATAGTAGTACTCATGGTAATGCATTGATTAGTACTGGTAAGGACTACTAAAGTAATGGTAGGTTCCAGTATTTTTACTGGAACTTGTATTTTTCCAAGTACCAGTAAGGTACTTGAATTTTACTGAATATTTATTTCAGTATCAGTACTGGTACTTGGGCAACAGAGCTGAAAAAATTCCAGAACTTTGATACCGAATAAACAAACTGGTACTGACAAATACTGGTAATACTGCTAAATACTATAGAAGTACTTGCTGGTAATGCACTGGTTGTACTAGTAAGTACTGGTTGTTGAAGGTAATTACTGCTAAAGTAATCGTATCTTCCAGTAACAGTATTTTTACTGGGAATTGTATTTTTTTCATGTACCAGTAATAGTACTTAAATATTACTGAAAATTTTTGTCATTATCATTACTGATACTGGGAAAACGCCAGCCCTGGTGGATAATTACTTATAATTTTTTCTAGGCAAGTAAATCTCCATTCTTCAGATCTCCAAATAATGGGGTATTCTATAGTTAAGACTTTAAATTTTAAAAAATGTTAATAACCACGCTTAAGTTAATAAAAAATCATCCACATTATATGAATGAAATACAATTTAAATGTGGGAAGACATTGTTTGAAACATGTAGAACTTAAAAACAGTAGAGTATTAATATCCAAAATAATATAAAAAATGTTAATTTGTTTTATTGTTTTGAAGATTTTTACTTTACGGTATTAAACAAGAATTAAACTCGTTTTAGAAAATAGTGTTCATACTATATCGTTAAATTGTGACAGCAAAAAAAATCAATTGTTTGACTTAATCGGTAATTGATTATATTTTCATATTTTGGAAAAAAATATATATGTCAAATACAAAAAACTTCGATTCTTCTGGAAAAAAAACGATTATTCACAAAATCATCTTATCTTGGAAATTAACGGGTTTAAAGACAAAACTAGTTCAGAAATGTCAAATTTTTTAATAGTTAAACATATTTAAATCTGTAGTATAAACATGATATAGGAAAATTAAAGTAGAACTTAAAAAAAATGGTAGCCTTTTTTTTAAGAAAAATTAGCCCCAATATTTTTGTAAAATATATTTTGCTCATGTTTTGAGTGAAAATTAATGCTATTATTGTTGAAGGCCGAAAGTGAAGTAATCCATTATACCTACTCACATTGTGTATTTTAAGACTAGTATCTAAAACATAATTTATAACAATTATTTTGAAATTTTACTTTTTCAAAACATTTGATATTAAAAATATATTCAAAAAACAATATTATGTAATTCATCTTGCATCATCCATAACTATAAGCTAAATCTTATAACCTCATTTAACTCCAAGTTAATCTCAATTCTCAAGTATATTTACATTTTAATGAATATAAATTGCAAGTATAAAGTTTCATTTGAACTAATTACCTTATAATCTATCAAGATAATTATCATATTAAGACTGCAATAACTTAAAATTCTTTATTTAAAAACAAATGCTTCTCTATTTCAGTATAACAAAAAAAAATTTCATAAATATTTGTTTAACTTTTTTTTTAATTTATATTTTGGGAAAAACAACCCACGCTCCATCTATTAGATACTATTTAATCCTATATGTAATTAAAATTTTGTAAAAATGAAATCAAATGTAACTTTATATTTTTAATATTTTATTTTCAATTGTTATACGAGTCTAGTATCTATATGCAAAAAAAAATTTAAATATTTCTTTAATAAAAATTTTTATACAAAATATTTAAATATTAAATATTTTTTTGTTATTGTAGCCATATCACATTGTATAAAAATATTTCTTTAAAATAAAATTCTATTGTACATTTAATATACAAATTTTAAAAAATAACAATTACAACAACAATATAATTAAAAAAAAAACATAATACCATGCTACTAAAATATCTCATTATTGTTTTAAAATAAGTGTATTATACTTAAAACTAATTATTATTACCTTTATATTAATTAAAATTAAAATTAAAATACTATACGATTTTTTTTTTTAAAAACTGTAGAAGAAAATCTAAAAAAAAAATTAAAAGCTGAAATATAAATAATAATTTATGTTTGTATTATATTTTAATTAATCTAAACATAATTTTGATGTTTTTTTGTTTTGTTTTTTTTTTGTCTAATTATCATAATTGAAAGTTTTTTATTTGGTACGAATTTTTAGGAATTAATTCCGAATTATATCATAAGAAGAAGCTATAATAATTTAAAAGATTCCAAGATTCTGATGTTTATTAAATTTTCCGTTACTAAAACCGCATTTCACAGCTGAAGTATCTATACTCAAACGTTCTCAATCCTCAACCACGCAGGCACTAAATGAGTGATCGCGATTTATGCTTTGAGCGATTTTATGAGAGTTTTAAACTCATTTAGTTCCGTTTCAGTATTTAAATAAAGAAACAAATCATCATAATACATTATCTATAAATAACAAAAATTGAGTATTAATTACCAGGCCAAGTACCAACCAATTTTTAAATAATAAATATTTAATACGAATACCCTTCCATTTTATCGTCATATTTTTCCTAAATTTTCCACTTCTCATTCATAATTTTCCAATTTTCATATTCGGCCATTTAAAAATATATACGCACCAACTATTTATCCATCATCCTCGAATTTCGAGGTGCAGGCATGTACTAGTAATATTAAAAATATAATTTACAATAAACATTAAGAATATTGATAAATATTATAGTCAGTATACTAAGTCTGAACTACAGAACTTACTTTTCTCCACTTGATCTTCTCAATATCTATAAAACATATATTAGACCATAAATGGAGTATAATACACATATTTGGGCTGGTGCTCCCCAATGGGCGCTGAGATATCTCTATTAAGTGAAAAACAGAAGTATTCGTCTTATAAATGATCCCAGTGTTACCTTAACACTCACACCACTTAGACATCGGCGCACAGTCTAGTTACTTACTATGTTTTATAGATACTTAGTGCGGACGAACGTTTGTTCTAATAAAATAAAACAATTAATGCCTCCACTCAAAGTTTTCCAACGTGAAACAAAGAGTGCAACGGATGCTCATCTTTAGTGGGTCGAATTATTAAGATGGCGTAGCACGACTTATGGAAATTTGACGTTTGTTATGTGCACGTCGAGATTTTGGAGCCATATACCGTTTCCTAAAGTTGGTAATTCGTATGTGTACGACTTAATTAAATTTAAGAAGAATATTAACATCTTTCTTCTCAATATAACTCCAAATTTTGGCCATCCCCATAACCCTAAATTCTCAAATAATTTCCCCACATATAACAGGTTACTTGTGCGTTAAAATCGCACACTACCCAAACACAGCTTCAATGGGTGGCTTTCGAGCGTTCCATTCTCTCGTAAAAAAAAAAAAACAGATACTAGTTTACTATTATTTAATTAATTCTAAACTTAATTGTTATTCTGGAATTTTTATAAGATATTTAACCCTTTTTAGTTTTTAAAATACCAAAGCCTTTTTTTGTAACCCTTGTTATCAAAATTTAGATTTGTATTAGAAGCCATAATTTGGAAGTAATTCCAAAATTTTATTCAAATGTATTTTAGGAAACTTTTTTAAAATTTATTTGATATACGATTCACACAAACCAACAACATTTTGTTTTTGTGTTTTTTCTTTTTCAATTTTATTTTTCTTCAGAATAACACTTGAAGTCAAAAATGGCTTAAGAGTTATGTGTGTTATAGAAGGTATTATTTGTGGAAAAAATTTCAGTTTTTGTGTTTTAAATTTGATCGCGTGATTTAATGCACTACTTTTGCTATATTTAGTTTTCAGTATTTTAAAAGTGCAATAATAAATGCACTTAATTCTAATATAGTGGGTATATATATAACTTATATATATATATATATTCGTTTATACACCAAAAACATATTACATAATATTCAAAATAAATTTACATATATCGTGATTAAAAGTTTTTTTTAGTTTGATTTTACTTTTTTAAAAAAATTTTCATTTTCATGTTTGAAAAATTGAATTATGTTTTAGTTTTCTAAAAAAAAACAAAATAAAATACAAAATTAAGGCTATTTAATTCCATTGTAACAAAAATCGAAATTAGAAATACCCCACCAAAAAAATTTATTAGCGAATATTTAAGGGGTTAAACATTTACGTTTTTAATGCCATAAACAATTGCACACATTCTAATTCCGCTCCAATTAGAAAAAAACGAAAAATAGAAATATATATATAATTGGAAAATGTAAAGTATATATATATATATATATATATATATATATTTACAAAATATTAGAAAAAAAACTTATGTGTATTTTGCGACTCTTTTATTGCATTCAATAAAATCTTTAATCATATATAATTGTTATAAATATTTAATTACTTATAAATATTTAAAAAGTGATTAATTTATTGCATTATTAAATTATTAATTAGAGATTATTTATCTTAAAGATATTTACTTTCTTTTTCATTATTTTATTTTAATTTTTTTTCTTTTTATATTATAAAAATTGCAAAAACGTTTTTGAATCAATAAATTTTGTATTTAGGTAAATACATATTTGCATGTACGTGAAAGAATGTATATATATGAAAATTATTGATTAATAATTAAATATGAAGAGATGTAATACAAAAGGTGTGAAGGCCTTTCTGTAAAAAGAGTGAAAAAATTAATAATATAAAATATTTTGTTTAATTGAAATCAGAAATAATTTACAAAAAAAAAAAAATATGGAAAATCAATAAACGAAACAAAATAATTTCACGGTTAAACAAGCAATTATGGCAAATTATTATTATTATTAGTTTTCAATTTTACTTTCAATTTTGATAGTCCCTGATTCAAAAACAAATTTTTTTTTTTCATTTATTATTCAATTTTTATATAATTTATACTTATATTTAACAAATTACCTTAACATAATTTTAATTATATTTTTTTTTTTTTGATTTTCTTGCAGGTGGGTTCAATTCAATTTCTTTAAATGTTGAAATTTTTACAAAGGAAAAATGATGTAATCGTAATTTTCTTATAAGTGTAACGATTTTACACTCATATTACAGTAAGTACAAGATTGATATTGGAGTAAAAGTGTGTTTCAAGTATTTAAAATTAATATTTTATATATTTTGGGGGTATATACATATATGTACTTCTTTTTAGCTTTTAAGAACTGAGAGATGTCAGTTTCTCTATTTAAATCTTACATTAGGGGCTTTGTTGGTGTTGATAATTTTAATTTACAAATCCCTTTGAATGCCCGAATATAATTTAAAATATAAAATTTATAACATTATCAAATTAAATAATATTACTTATAAATTAATAGAAAGCATTGGAAGTAAGGTACACAACGTATCGGGTCTAGGATTTAGGGTGTCATTATGTAATACCCCATATAAAACAACTACCACAGCAAAAGCAATCTCATTTTAATTAAAATCTATATAAATGAATTTGTTATTGAATATGTTTAATATTCAAAATTTTTACAAAAACAATAAATGAAATATAAATTATCCTCCTTCTTTGTTTACTATAAAATCTATATATTTCTTCGGCAATTTTATAATATACAGTAATACGCATATAATATGTTCCTATGTATGTCAAAAGCTTAAAAACAAAAGCAATCCTTTGAGAAAATTATTTAATAAAAGAAATATTTTTTAACCATTATTTGTCCATACGATGTACAAATAAATATATATGTATATTTGAGACATAATCTCAGTTCAACGTCAAATTAAAAAAATGTATAACTCATACTACAACATTCTTGTGTCACATTAAATTAAAATTTCAAAACAAGATTCACAATATCATCATTCACAATAACATCACTTATGTCAACAAGTCATTCTAACATTTTCTGAAATTAAATTATTTACAATTTTATTCTATTTCTATTAAATACATTATTATTATATATATAATGTATAAATATAATATATATGTACATTTACTTATTCTTCCATCATTTATTAAGTAATTTGAAACAATTAAAATATCTTAAAATGGTAAATTATAAAATAATAAAATAATACAAAAAAAAAAAAAAAAACATTAAATAATATAAAAATGCAATTATAAACTATCATGACAATCATTATAATTATTATTATGAGAAATATTACTATTATGATAGTAGAATTTTTGTTGAAATATATTTTATGACACAATTTTTTTTTTTTTTGTTTTTAATTTAGTTTTAAGTGACGGGCGACAATACATAAATGAAAGCGAAAATAATGTTGTGAAACATTTTTTGTTTTTTAATAATATTACATACTTATACATATTTTACAGTTACAGTTATTTTTTTTTTTTATTAAATAATTAGACCACATAAACAAAAAAAAAAAAATAAAAAAATAAAAATATTAAAATTAAAAGAAAATTTTTCAAATTAAAAATGATATAATAAAGTTTTAATTTTTTTGGTTGTGTCTCCATGTCACACATGAAAAGTATAAATGTTGCTAAACAAAATTTTTTGTAATCAATTTTGATTATCTAAAAATTTCAATTGCATGGAGATTTGTTTTTCTTCTATATAAAAATGTTGCAAAACTTGTATTTATATATTTACAATAAACATACATACATATATATAATAACTTATAATAACTTAATTAACAAAAAAATAAATATTAAATATTTTTAAAATAAATTTTATATACATTTAATTTTTTGCACTCCTGTTTATTGCAACAAGTTTAAAATTTGTATTTCAACATTTTTCCAATATTTGCGATTATTAGTCTTACGTTTTGGTGTATTTTCAAAGACGTTTTAATAGAAAATTGGAAAAATGACATGTGACTAATTAAACTAAATTTCCTATTAATTTTTAAATAATTGCAATTTTCATTAATATATGCAGGCATATCTGAAAGATAATTCACTAAAAATATGTTTCACAACTCAGAAGTAGACATTATAAGAATTTATTTGCATTAATCGAATTCTGAAATAATTTTCTTAGAAATGATGAATGATCAGAATTTGATTAAACTATAATTATTTTTAAATAAAATAAGTCAAAATTATTATATTATGTAAATGTATCGATTTTAAAATTAAATTTTAATTTTTTTATTTTAAAAATAAGAAAAAAAAATGTTTTAAAATAAATTGAATTCCGAACATGACTTAACAACTGCTTTAAGTAAAGAAGTATATACTTGATTGAAATTTTCCCATGTAAATTCCAAAAAATCAAATTGAAATGATTTAAATTAAAATAATTTACAAAAAATATTTAATTCATGTGTCAGTTTTATGCATTTTTAATAAACTGCTTACCATTTTAAAATCAATTAATTTTAAAGCCATGTACAGAAGCTAAATGTTTAAAAAACGCAAATTTTATATAAGTACATTTAAAAATATTTAACTGAATTAAATTTAATAGAACTTTTTCTCTTCTTATATTTTGTAATAACTTTTATTCTTTTAACTAACTGACTTTTGTTTTTTTAATATATGTAAAAATAAGACAAAGTTTTAACTGACAGGGACATACAATAGTTTATTGTGAATTGAATTGTGTTGAGTGTTTTTTTTTTTTTCAACTCAATATCAAGCACTATTAAACTATTGCTCTAATTCACAGAACTTAAATATATAATATACGTTTTTTTTGTTTGTTTGTTTTTTTTTTTATTATAATTTTTTTGTTTTGTTTTAGTCTTATTTACCATCTCAGAGTTATTTTATACAAGGTAACATAATAAAATGTCACCGTTTTACATATCAAAGAATTTTTTTATTTAATTTTGTTTTTATTTTGTTTGTGATCAAAGGAATTTGCTAATCTGGTGGTCGAAATACCAAAAGCATTTTTAATATACTTATGCATATATATATATAAGTTTACCAATCAAACTAACAACCAACAACAAAAGGTCGATTGTTAAGGAAATCACTTAAGTTCCAATCTTTAAAAAATCTTTGTTTTAAATTTTTTAAGTTATGTAATTGGAATTAAAAAAACAAAAAACTGAGATCAAAATAAATTGTATCAAGTCTGTTTTATAATATATTGAAACATTTTAAAAATCTTGACAAAATTGGCACAAAGAAATGAAATCTCAATGAATTTTATTTGAACTGAAAAAAAAAAATTGAAATCGAAAACCTCAAACTAAAAAATAAAAAACAAACAAAATAAACTTATTGTGAATTAAATCAGAGAATTGTAAATATTTGCATAAAAAAATTGTATTTACAGGATTTTATTTATGGTCTTTTTTTTTTTTTTGTTACATTTTTTATATTCTGTGATCGCATTTGGATGGGATGGGATAAAATCTGATGAATCGATTAATTTCTTTGTTTTTTATTAAAAAAAAAAGAAAAACAAAAAATTAAGAGTATTGTCTGTTCTCTTATTAAAATTCAATGAATTTTTATCTTTTGTTTTCTTGGATTAATTAAAAATGACAAGTAAATCTTTAACAATTAATTAATATTGTATTGAATATAAAAACAAAAGCGTTATATAATAAATATATTATTTAATTTTTTTGTTTTGTATATCGTTTATTATAATCTAAAATTTATTGTATAAGAACTTGAAGGTTTCTGGGTTTTAGAAAGTTATCCAACCTTTTCAATCTGCAAGTTTTTCTTTTTTATGTAATTTTTATTCTAATATGCTGGTAAAGTTCAAATAAAGAATTACTATATAGTGTAAAAGGTTCAAAATGTTAAATGGCTGAAATTATATCTTCAGTTTAAATAAATAAATGTACAGTCCTATCCCAGAAATTGTCAAAATAAAATTATAACCCTAATATATGTGTTGATAGCAGAAAAAATTATAAGAGAACAGAATTATAAATATCTCGGTATAATAATAGATGATAAATTAAGCTGGAATGATCATGTTAATTACATTTTAAAAAAGATAAAGCCATTACTAGGTTCTATTAAGAGAAGCGGCATTATATTAGATGATAAATCAGCTAAGTTATTATCCCATGCGCACATTATATCACATATAAGATACAATGTGGTGACATTGTCGTGTTGTTCAAATATATTAAAAAAGAAAGTAAGCACTTTAACAAATAAAGCAATCAAGATACTCTACAGCTTAAATTGACGTACTCCGACTGATGAGTTATACAGAAAGTATGGGATTCCTTAAGTTAGATAAATTAATAGTTTTAGAAAAAGCTTTCATAAAATAGAATATGGTGTCACTAAAAGTAAAACTTTTTTACAAAAGAGAAGGAATTTTCACAACTACAACACAAGAAATATGGATATATTATAATTGCTAAGACTTTTATACCAACTTTACCTTTTATACCAATTTAAACACAAATTCGCTATTGTGACTTTTTTTTAATTTTTTTGATAATAGAAAAATTTAATCAAAATTTGACATTTATAAAATAAGTCACAATGTTCATAAATATCCAAATAATTGACATTTAGAACTTTAAGTATCGTATTTCAATATGAATTTTAAGTTTATCAGATACAATTTATTTCACAACATTCAAATATTATGACTGTAGTTTTAGAATACAAAACTGCTTATTGTTATAAAATAATTTAATAAAAAAATATAATAAGTTGTATTATAGGGATGGTTTATATTAATTTCATTGTAGATACATTTTTATTTTTAAAGAAAAATTTTCTAAAATCTTGAGCTTATCCATAATATCGCAGAAACTCTTTATATGAATTCTAAAAAAAAATATTGGCATAATCCTAAAAAAATATAGATTTTTGCTAAAGTTCTTTTCTATAATTATTATTTAAGTTATTCTGATAGTAAAGTAATTATAATTCCACAATATTTATAATTATATGACTTTTAGACACCATTCTTTAAACTTTGTTTTAAAGTTGTATTAATAAAAGAATTTTTTACAACAATTTTAAATTTTCATCAGATCTTCTTATACTCAGAGTCAGATCTTAATACTTAATCCATTTAACAATTCTTTTCTTACCAATAGTCAACAATTTTAATTAAATATTCTCATCTTCGGATATTTTTAGATGGCAGTCTTAATTAAATCTAATATTCTGATTATAACTCAGATTTTTATATTTTCTATTTGGGGCGCAATAAATGTGTAAAGTTGAAAGAAAGGAATCAAAGTCTTTATAATTCAAAAAAATTCTTCTAAGACTTCTTTATATAAAATTAATCCAACTTTTCTATATTAATATATAACAAAACACTCTTTTCTTATGTGCAAGTTGATTTTTTATTCAAACTCATGTGCCAGTTTATTTTTTAATCAAAATTAATATTAATTAATTTAATAAATAAATTATAAAAATTATTATTGCAAATATTTATTAAATTATCAAACGATATTTTCTATTATAATCATTTAATAATCAACTCCTTTTTTTTAAAATATTTAAATAATTTATTATTTTCCAATTCTCTCATGGGATATTACTAAGATATAATATACTATCTGCAATTTATTTCATTAAATATAAAAATTCTTTCTTCATATGCTTTTCCTTTCTAAAAAAAAATTATAATTTACTTGCTAAGACATTCGTTCATCAATTCGATTTAAATTCAGAAAAAATAAAATACAAAATTCATTAAATAAATTATTTCAATTTTAAAGAGCATCAAATTTCCAAATATGTCATCTATTGGGTTTAATATATACAAATTATATTATAGTATCGTCTTATTTTGAAAGTTTTTTTTTCTTAAATTAATGTGCATATAGAAATTTAATTCAAATTTAAGATTTTCATATAAATGAAACTAACATGAATATACACCATGTATCATAATACAAATTACTATAAATAAGTACTTAATATTCAATTGATTTATACAAAATATTTGCATTCAATAAAAAAAAAAAAATAAAACCATTTTCAAACTCTAAATTTAGTAGCAAATATTTAGATTGAAAAAAACCAAAAAAATAAATCTGATGAGAAACCAATCTAATTTTTTTTTTTTTTATGTTACTCATTTTTTTCAATAAACTGCAGTCATTGCATAATTTCTAAGATTTGCACGCAGATTATTTCAATTTTTTTTTAAAAAAAAAAAAAAAGTGATTTTTAAGTTACTGACCAGTTAGTAAAAAAAACAGTAGAGTCTTCAAAATTCAATTCGAGAATTAAAAATACTTTGGAAAATGTATGCTTTTTTTTTTTTTAAATAAATATTAAAATTTCTTTTGTGAATGAATTTTTTATTGAAAGTAGTTCAATTGATTTTTTTTTTTTTGAAATGTTGCTCAACATTTTCATTTTTTAATCTTTAAAGTAGAAAATGAAAAACTGAAAAACTGAAAATTAACAAGTTTTCACAACAGCTTTATATTATTTACAATATTGTTGTGTTTATTTGTTTTTCACTTTTTCGTTTTTTTTTTTCATTTTAATGGAACCACTTTTTAAGCATTAAACATGACTTTAACATGAATTTTAAATTTGTAAATATTAAGTCCAACTGTCTTTTAATCTGCGAAGTGTTTCTGAAAAAAAAAAAAAAAAACAGAATGAAGTCCTATAGTATAAAAGTAAAGTGTGAAGAAAAATTGAAAATGAAATGAAAATTCCCCCCCAATGGAATTTCTTTTACTCTCTGTTAAGGATTTTCATATATATACGAGTATATATATGTTCTTTTTAAATGCACTGTTTTAAATGTAATGAATATATTTTAATTGAATCTTAAGATACATTGACGGTCACAACAAAGTAAACAAACAACTTTGGTTTTTTCTCCAATTGTTGCATTGGTTACAATTGTTAAAAATCAAACAAATGTGTATATTTGTATACAAAAAAAAAAAAAACCAACAGTAAGTTGAAAGTTGGGATTGATCTCGAACATATTTTATACTACTTAACAATTTTGATTTTGCGCAATCTTTATTTTAAATTTTGTTTTTTTGTTTTTTTAAATAAAAAAAATAAATGAAAATAATGTTTTATGTCATGATATATTTTAATATTAGAAAATTTTTCTTGTTGTCCAATATGATGTTGAAATAATATCATCAAGTTTTAAGTCTTTAACTTTGCATTATTTGATTAAAAAAAAAAAAAATTTTTGTATGCATATCTGTAGGATGTTAAACATTTTTTTTTTTGTTAAACAGCAGGAATTTGTAAATAGGGGATAAAAAAAAAAAAAAAAAAAAAAGTCTTTTATTTTAATTGAAGTTGCGAAATAAACTCTATGTAATTCTTTTTTTTTGTAGTTGCAAATAAGTAAATGACAGGTTATTAATAATAAGATTAAAATAAAAAAAAAAAAATCAGGTAACTTTCAAATACAATTTAAAAGATTGTTTTTTTTTTTCAAAAAAAAATTTTTAGAAAAAAATTAATGATTGATATATCATATTGGCACGCCTGTGTTAAAAAGTATAGTATACATTAAATAGCACTAGTTAGTATATATTACACCATTATACACTATTATAGTAAATGTTGATTTATATATTCATCAAACATTAATTAATCTTTTTTTACTATGTATTAATGGTCATTTACATTTTTTTTTTTGAAAGGCTCTTTAAAGTAATTTAAAAAATATTTAAAATATTAATTGATCATGTTGATTGGTATAGTCTTAGATAATCGACTGCCATTATAAATGATTTATATACTTTTTAATAACAAATAACATGTATAGCAGAAATTATTTATTAATTAAAGAATTTTAAAAGAAAGTTTAATTTTAAATTTTTTAGAATAATTATCAAAGAGAAAATTTCAGTGATCTGATAGTCCGGTACTGATAATATGGTCATTGATAATAAGGTCAGGTCATTAATTGCGATTGCAATCTAGAGATATAATATACGAGTATCTAATCAAAATCGTTTTATCTGAAAGATGTTTTAACCTTTAAACAGTTATTCTTTAATCACAGATCGATAGATTAAATTATATTATTGAACAATTTAAATTTTCAAGTGATTTTACTAGTAAACGCTAAAGAAATTTATTAAACTCCAATAATTCTCCTAAAACTAATTTTACCATCAAAAAATAACCATATAATTATTTTAATTTAATATCAGTACAATTTTTAACTATACAAATTACTCATTCAATAATATAAAATTTTAACCCACTTTTCACACCATAAATAGTAAAATTGTTACAAATTGATTATGCGAAAAAATATTTTTTTTTTAAAAAACTAAATTGAAAACAAAATTGAAAACTCATAATTAAATTCGTAATAAGACTCCCGTCAAAATATTAAATCATCACTTCATTCAATATACCAATACCATTCACTAAAGCTATACTTAGAAAATTATTAAAATGATTCGGTCCAAATAAACTTTTATAGAATTGAAAAAATTTCAAAAAAAATAAAAAAAAAAAAAAAACAAAACTTACCGTATGTATTATATAATTTATTTTTAAATTAAAAAAAAAAAATGAAAAATTAATAAATAATAACAAATTGTTATTCACCTGTCATGTAATAACCATAAACTTCATCTTTAAAATCTCATAAATCTTATTGAACGAATACCACCACCATATATACAATATATATACAATTAATACACCACCAAATATCATTCAGTACAAACTGTATTTTTTCCACAGCTATCATAAAAATTAATTAACCTTACAATTTAAAAAAAAAAAATCTTAAGTATCTTAAATACTATATTGTTGTATTAAAATTTGGCGGGAAGATTCAATATACAGTAAAAACAACAACAACAACAACTCAACCAAAGTAATAGCTCTTCAATTTTAATTTAGTTGTAAAAAATAAAATACAAAAAATAAGAAGTTGTAAAAGCTTTAAAAATAAACTTGACCTAGGCCATCTATAAAAATATAACAAAACACTATATAGGTACCGGCATAACAAATTGATTCATAGAATTCATTCAAAGTACATATTTAAAGTAATGACATATCGGGTGAAGTAAAAAAAAAAACAAAAAAAACATAAAGAGAGTCAAAGTAACATTTTCACGTGCGCGATGCGTACAAAAAAAAAAAAAATGACACATAAATAAAGCGAAGCGATGGAATGAAAAAAAAAACGAAAGAGAATTAAAATTAAAAAAACAAAAAAAAAAAACACTTAAAAGGAAATAAAAAAAACACAAAAAAAAAAAAGAAGAATAAAAAAAAAAATTATCTAAAAAAGAGAATAATGCGATCGACTATCAAAGATATATTGAAGGTTAACAACAACATTGTTGTTAAAAATTTTGAAACGTCTGCGCGAATCTTCAAAAGCATTCAAAACTAAAATAAATACATAAAATAAAGATATATGTATAGTATATATATAAAGTTATATATTAATTTTATTTTTATTTATTCTCATTTTTCTCTTGTTTTCATATATGAATTATGTGTATGGTGGTGCCAATGGCTACTGATCATTTAGCACCTGTTGCTACTGTTATATCGATCGTCAATGATGATTATATTTATGTTGATTGTGACAATTCACGATAATAATATTGATGATGATGATGATGATGATATATTAATATGTGTCAAAATGATGACTTGTTGAAATTTTTTTTTTGCTGTTTTTTTTTTTGTTTTTTCTGTATTATTGATTGATTTTTTTAATGCCTTAATTTGAGTGAAAATATAATAATAATAAAATAATAATTCACATAAAAATTCACATAAAAATTTACCAAAAATAGTGATTTTAAAAAAAAATGTTTTAAATTAATTTTATGTATTTTATCGACCTCTTTAAAATTGACAACCGAAGGATTTTATTATTGCAGTAAATTTTGAATTTTTTTTTTTAGTATATTTTAAAAAAGAATAAAATTTAAGTGGTATTTTTTAAGTGTTTTAAGAATTTCTAAAATTTATTATGTATTTAAGTTAGAATGAAATAGAATCTAGGAAAAAAGTCCACATGAACTAGACTTATAATTAATATTGAATTTAGAAGTAAATTAAAAACAAGGGTTCATTAATGTCAATTGTTTGTATTCTGTTAGGTTCATTTTATTAAATTTATTTCTTCTGTCAAACTTGAGTGACAATCGGTTGTCAAAAGAATTCTTCATCAATTACTTGCTAATTTCATCTTTATTAACTACATAGTTTATAAATATATTTTTTAAATCTAATAAAACTAAAATGTTTATGTATATTATATACTATTTTTGTTTATATATATTATATGTTATTATACTTCCCGTTAGAACTAGTTATTCTCAAGTACCTATACTCAAAAAAAGTACTCAAAAATTTTAAAAGACTTGTACAAGTTAAAATTCAAGAAAAAAAAATTTCAAAAAGTAATTGTTTCTTAATTCAAAATGTAAATACTAAATGAGTACTAAATAAATTCTTTCAATCACCAAATATTACTATGTAATACTAGTAAATACTGGTTAGTACTGGTGATTACTGGTTGATATTGATAAGTGCTGGTTGATGTTGATAAGTACTAATTGATACTAGCAAGTACTTGTTAATACTGGAAAAATATTACAAGTATTTTTAACTGGTACTTATATTTTTTCCAGTATCAACTGGTACTTATATTTTTTCCGGTACTTATATTTTTTTCAGTAATTAAATACTGGTTAGTACTGGTGATTACTTGTTGATACTAATAAGTGCTGGTTGATGCTGATAAGTACTGAGTGCTACTAGAAAGTACTTGTTAATGCTTGAAAAATATTACTAATCTTTTAACTGGTACTTGTATTTTTTCCAGTATTAACTGGTACTTATATTTTTTCCGGTACTTATATTTTTTCTAGTACTTGAGTTTTACTGAGTTTTTTTTTTTTCCAATACCAATACTGGTAATGATTTATTCGATTAAGTACCGAAACAATTGAAAATCATTAGCTCTGCTTCGTGTTTGTATGTTCTTAAATGATTTTCACCGAAATTTAACTTCCAGTTGACATTATTGTAAAACACTTTTATCTAACGCAAATTCATAATATTAATTATTCAGTTTTTTTTTTTGTAATTGGTGAAAGGTCCAATTTGTTTATTATAAATTAATTTATGATTAACTTTTCTAGAATATCAAAATTAATAAAATGCTGATTAGCAAATCAAATGTCTTAATTAGAAAAACGAAAGACAATAAAAAGAATTTCATATTTTGTTCCAATATTTAGGTTAAATTTCTAAAAAAAAAACTAATGAATATTTAACAAATGATTTTTTTAATTCTTTAATAACTTAAAACGTTTCTTTTATAAAATTTTTAATAAAAACCAGCAGTAAAATTTTTTTTTTATTTTGTTAATTTATAAATTATAATAATAATAAAAAAAAAATGTGATTTTAATATTTTTTTTTAACTAGATCAATAATTTGACTTGTTAAAATTTATTGTAATACATAAATCATTTTATTTAATAGGTTTTCCCCCCAATTAACCTTTATAACTCTTTTTTTTAATTTTAAATCTTCAAGACATTGGTTCACAATTTTTTCAAAAAAATGTTTATGTAGAAAACCATCACTTTTTGTTTTTTTTAACAGCAACCGAAATACTTATTCAGCCACCATATAATTACATAATTGCTTTAAAACAGATCAAAGTGTATAACAAAGTTTAAAGAAGTATTGAATGAGCCCTAATGTTATTATTAAAAAAAAAGTTTTTGAAAAATAACAAGATAGGTACTAAAATTAATCTGTTGCTGGTTCTGAAAACTTTTAAAAGCAAAATAAAATTATTAAAAAAAAAAATTATTTTAATAATAATAATATACTCGAGTTATTTTTTTAAATGATTCAGTTTTTTTTTTTTAGTAATTTGAATGAATCAAATAAAAATATATAAATAATATTTAATATTCTAGATTTAGCTATACTAGATTTAGCTTAGATTTATAGCTTGAATAGAAAAATTGTGCAAGCTTTTATATAGTGCTAGTCAAAAATATTTCTTAAGCTAAAAGCGAACAAAAAATATTAAAGGGTTGGGTATGTAGTTCCAAATCACAAAATCCCAATCACAAAATCCCAGATTACAAATACAAAAAAAAATTTTTAGATTATTACAAAATCGCAAATCACAAAATTCCATATTTACAAACTCCCAAATTGCGTAATCTTATTCGGGATGCGTACGGAATTCTTTAAAATAATTCCAATAAAAAACCTTCACTTAAAAAAAATCCAGAAATCAAAATTTAATGGCAGACTAATTTTTTTAAAATTAATAAAATCCTGAATTTGTAACCTATTCGTTAGTCATTTATACATATTTTAGAAAAAGTATATAATCCCTGGAAACAGAGCCGATTGGCTCAGAGGTGAAACGAAGAGGGATCAACTCATACAAAGAGTTTCTGGGGAGGAACAAGTAGCAAGAATACGAAAAAGATGCTAAAACTAAAAAGAGAGGATCTTAGACCAATGACAGGGATTAGCGGCCACTTAATGCTCAGAGCCCATGCAGCTAAAATAGGCAGGGCAACTACGGGAATATGCAGAGGCTGTGGAAAGGAGGACGAAACGGTTTTCCATGTCTTATGCCAATATGAAACCCTAGAAAACCTAAGACTAAGAATGTGGGGAGGAAGGTATTGGGATGACTTCAGCACGGTAAGAGAGTTAGACCAGGGAAAATTGATAAGCTTCATGAAGAGTATAGAATGGCTCAATGAGACGCTGTAGCAAATACGAGCGACTCTAAGAGCAGGGTTGCACAACGGCCGCAAGGCCTAGGTGTGAGGGAGACTCGCTTTCTCCCCAAAAAAAAAAATATCCCTATTTTGTAACCAACTCTAAAATCTCTCCTAATTTCTAATTTATATACATACATTTTTTTTAAAAGGCATATAATTCCAACTCTATATCTTCCATCTCTTTAAATCCAACTCTAAAATCGCTTCTAAATTAAAATTGCATATATACATATATTTATATATATATATATTCTGAAAAAAGTTGAAATCCTAATTTTGAATCCAAATATAAAATCAACACTAATAGTATATTGTGTTGCTAACAGGATTCCTACATAAGTTCCTACATTTTAATTTTGGGATTTTGTGAATTGGGATTTTGGTACGTTTCCCAAATTAAAACTTATTAGTGTGCTAACATTAGTATATAGAAAATAATTTTGGTTTTAAAAAAAGTTTCTAGTGTTAAAAAATTTTATTTAATAATTTGTAACTCTGTCAGATATACATGATATACTTTATGAGATACATGTATAAATACAATATATATATATATATATATATATATATATATATATATATTGTCATGGTCTACTAGTTATAATTTAAAAGAAAAACTAAAAAATATGAACAAATGAAATTTTGAAATTATTAAAAGAAAAATGTTAAAAAAAAAATATTACAATTTACAAGTCAAGCCAACAAATAACTTTTAGAGTTAATATGAATTGTCTATTTTTTAAATCTTTAAATCTTAAATATGCTACATTATAGGGTGTAATAAAACTATTTTGGTTTTTTTTTTGTTTTTATTGTAATATATTTCATATTTTGTACCCTAAATCTTAATTTACAGATTTTTTTGCCATATATTTAATAAATATATATATATAAAAAAAAACCTCCAGGGACTATTTACATATATGTATATCAGGTAATAATAATAAAATAATAATTGAATTTTGCGCAAAAAATAAAAAAAAAACCAATAGCTTAACAAATTTTTTAATATAATATAAACTTCTGTGTTAAGCTTTGATAAAAATCTTTTAAGAAAATTGAAAAATTCAGCAAATTAAATTTTGTAATACGGTTATTCATATATCATAATACCACCATTTTAAGAAATTGGTAAATTATTATGAAAATTCAAGAGTTTTTTATAGAATTTAGGGAATGTTTTACTGAAATTTTAATTCTTTTACTGAAAATTTAATTTTAATATTTTTTTAAATAATAAATTTAAAATAATTAAATTAATCATTACAATATTTGTGTTTAAAAGGTTTAAATCTTTTCTAAAAATTTAGGATTGGGAACTTTAAATAAAAATGGTCAAAAAATTAATATTTGAATTGAACTTTGAATCTGAAACATTTGAATCTTTTGAATTGAAACATTATCACAATTAGTCACAATAAGAATGTCTAAACTCGAACTCTGTTTCAATTCAATTTGTTCATATATTTCAGAAAAGTTTTAAGTTTAATGAAGCAGGGTTGATATCTATTGAGGAGGCTGGATATCTGTAAGTAATAGAATAAATTTAATTTTGCGGTACACGCCCACCAATCAAATAATCATAAAATTTTATAGCACCAAAGCCATAATTGATTGAAAGCAATTACTTATGACTAATTAAATGGTTACTTGATTACTGATTATGTATTGGAGCAATATAGCCCTAATTACTTGGAAACTGTTAGCTATCCCACCTTTAATTAAACATTTAAGAAGAACTTTACTTCTTCAAAACGCCCACAATTTCTTTGCAAGTAATCTACTAGTAACATTAAGTAATCGGTTTATTTTATAATTACTTAAGTTTTCCACTTTAAAAATTCCTTATAATTAATAAGGGTATAATTAAATAAAACTTGAACAGAAATTCTAATAACTATAGTAAAATATTAAATTAACTTTTATTAGTTTTTAAAACTTTTATGTGAGTAAAACTCTAAGTAACCTTACGATACTTAAAACTAAAACTTGAAAAGTAGAATAATAATTAATACAATACTCTTTTATTAGTTATTAGTAAAATAATTAATACAGTACTCTTTTAATGAATTAATAAATGTTTTATTGTGTGAACTATTTTTTAAGAACTGTTTTATAATTTTAATTACTAGTACTCGTATATAGTATAAATGATGTGAGAAAAATCTTTATTTAATGGTTACAACTATTTGTTCTCACAAGATTTTAATTACTATTTATTCAAAGTGTTATAAACTATTTTTGTTTGATATTTTATTTTCTTTTAATTATTCCATACCTTTCCTGTTTTGTTGAATTCAATAATATTTTAGTTTTTATCAAAAGTTTATCGAAAGTTTTTTTGTCATAATTTATTTTATTAAAAAAATTATTAATTAATAATGTTAAGCTTGGGAGCTAATTAAAATTAATGAAAATTTTTATAATAAATTTATTAATTGCAACACAACATAGATTAATGTTAATTATTAGAGTTTATAAATATCAAATTATATTACGAGCCTTATTTTATATGTATTGATTCATTTAAAATAACACTGCAGGAATCCTATCTGGTTTGCAAATAACAGTTAAGTGTAACATGAGTAATCAATACAAAATGTTCTAATTATAACTGATATTTTAAAATTTAATGTGTAATAGAAGTAAAATTTCTACAGAATTATTTTATACACATTTCTCTTTTATATTATACTTCTATATTAATTTGTATATTTTACGATAATCAACAGTATATACAATTTATGTCGCATGCAACATTAAAACATCATCACCAAAATCGATTTTCAACTTGAATTTTAATTTATGTTTTAATTATAAATTAAATATTTTTTTTCAATATATTTTTCTCATCTTCATTTCATTCTGTCAGTAAATTTTCTTATATTCATATTTTAAAATATTGTTTTGGTGCTTGAACATTATATCGTTAGATTGAAATTAAATTAAGTAAAGCATGGACAAAATATATAAATTTTTATTGCATATACATATGTGTATTACATACACAATATTGCGTGCAATTTTATTATGTATAATAATCATTTCATCGTATATATATGAATAATAATTATTAGGTTAGCAACCTAAATATAAACCAGTCCACATAGTCTACATTACAAATATCTGATATATTTGATATGTAGATTTGTATATATGTACATTATTGTACAATATTAGATTTGTATATTTCATATATGAAGTCAGTATTTCACAAGCAAAATTTTTATTTCTAACTTCTGAATGATTTATTTTTAATGTGTAATTTTATATATTTTCAATTTCAATTTCAAACTCAAATGAAAGTCATATCTTGCGTTTTTAATATTAATAATATTATAAATTTTTTTTTATTTTTTTTTTCATTTTTTACAACATTATTTTATTTTACTAACTGGTAATAACTGTGAATGAAACAAGCTTTAAATATAACTTACTTTTTATTTTCATATAAATATATATTGTTCATATATGCGTGTTTGTGTATATCAAAAAAAAAAATTTTTTTATAAATTAATTAATACATATACCTAATTTGGTAAAAAATATCTGAAAAATTATTTAGAATTTGGTCATCATCAATAGATTGGTAGCAAACCAATTCAAAAGGCATTATCAACTGACTTGTAAAAGTTTCCATCTTAAGTCTTTTAATTTTCAGTCTTATTAAAAAAGCGATCGAAACATTTCTAATAATAACGGAGTATCGCATGCAATATTAAAATATTTTTTTATTTGATATTAATTAGATAAAATGTTGCAAAATGAAAATAAAAGCATTTAATATTGATAGCTGGGTGCCTTCAGACTTAAAACAATTTATTACATTTCACTTAAGATTTATACGTATGCTATGCAGTTATTTCAAGTTAAAAAAAAATAAAATGATGATAAATAAGAAATTTTAAAATAAAATCAAGATAATGAGAAATAAATTTTAATGAAGATGAAAATCAAGGTAGAAAAGTAGATTTTTCACCAAAATTTATGGTAATAAATAAATAAACTTGTATTGCAAGTGACAGTAACCTCTTAATTAATTTAATAAATGATAAATATATCTGGTCTTAATATGCTTATAAAAGCATATCTAGATTTTATGAAGAAGATAACATGGCGTTGTTGAAGATCCATTGCAATATATTTCTAAATAATCTGGAGCATGTTATATGCCTATGTGCTTTATTTGCCTCTATATTATCTTTTACTGCTCTGGATACAACAATATTTTTCAAAATATATTTATATAAATATATGTTAAAGGTTTTGGATTTGGAAACATTTTAGAGTTTTACTCAAAGTCAGGGTGTTACCGTTTCCTAAAAGTTTGTATACAGAATTGTGATAGAAACCCCAAATTCCTTAATTTTGTATATCTTTTACTTACGATTCGTTAACCACTACATATTTGAAAGATATTAATAATTTTAAAATTCAGAATAAAATTTTAAATCTTGCAATTAATAATGATAATTGATAAGAACAACTATAATTGAATTGAACCACGAATTATTATAGCACCAAACATAACAATTAGTTGATATAAATTTATAAAATCAATAATGGTTAAGCAATCATTTTACAATTTATTCAACAATTTAGATAAATATCTCAAAATACAAAAATTTATTTAACATTCCTTTAATTTGACTTATAAATATTCTGAAATCATCGAGTAAAACTCCTAAGAATTTAACCCAATTTGGTCAAAAAAATTTCCTTTAAAAATTAATTGTAACCTAAATTGGCTTATAACTACAAAAAATTCCTAAACAATCACCCATATCTATATACTAACTATTAAAACACAATTATAATATATAAAAAGATATTGATTCAACATTATATTTTCCTTTTTGGAATTTATTTTATGAATCAATTATCTGGAGCCAATTCAAAGTGCCATTATATATACCCATATTCATTTTTATTTTATGTGAACATTTTACATGTAGGTCTTCTTTTAGGTTTTTATATTTTATTTAATAAAAAAAATTGCTTTATTTTTTTTTTTTTCAATTTTAAAAAAAAAAACCTAATATGGAATTTTTAATGTAATTGTATTTTTTTGGAACAATAAAAAGGTGTGATTCACGCAATTTTTCTTTATAGATACATTTGGTTTTTTTCAAAAGACTTCAATGCATCATATATAAATATCTGTTTTTTTACTTTGAACATATTAAAAGTACATAAAAACCAGACCTATTCAAAAAACTGATATTCAATTTAGATACGTTAAACGCTCATGAATACAATAAAATACAACAAAAAAAACAGAGATGAAATAAATTGTATATATAGGATTAATTGGATGTGTATTACCTATACAAAGTTTTACAAAGTATCTTACAGATCTTTGTTTTGCAGAAAATGAAATATTAAGAAATAATAAAAGTACCTTTCATATAGAATCATATAAACTATAACGATTGAATGGATAAATTGAATGTTTAAAATTAAATCATTAAAACTTATAAAAAATAAAAATAAATAAAAAAAAGTTGTTAAAGAATTTTGCAAAATATAAAATGTTGTCCATAGGGATCTAAAGATTGATCGATAACATTCCTTAAAGGAATTCTTTTTTTATAAAATTTTTTTTATATTGTATTTAAAAGTTAAGTAATCATTTAAAAAAAAATTTTTTTATTTTAAAATTAAATTGAAAGGGAATTTTTTGATGTTGTGATATTAATCAATGATTTAGTTATGTAATATATTTAATTTTTTTTTTTTGTTGAATTTCATGTGACGACAGAGTTTCAAACAATTTGTGCAACATTTTTTATAAAGAAAAATGATTTTTAAATTATTGAATTCTTAAATTGTGAATGTTTCACGCAAATGTGTATACAGTATTATCAATGTTCATATATATATACATTTTTATTGCTATCAATTTATTTCAGCAACATTATCATAATATTACACAATTTCCGTTTAAATGCGTTTATTGCGTATAATGAAATGTGTTGAAAAAATTTAATTATTTTAGAAAATATATTTAATTTAAATTAATTAATTCAATACAATTTAATAAAAATGCTTTAATACTTGACAGTATAATAAAAATTAAAATTACACCATAATGAATAAAATTTTAATATTTTACAAATTACTAATTTTTATAATGTGAATAAGTTCTTTAGAATTGAATATTGTAAATTGTAATTAATAATATAATTATTTTTCAACTTAATATCTTTTATCTGATTTTATTTTCAAAATTGTTTTAATTACAGTTTAATATTACAAAAAAAAAACAAATTTTAATCTGAAAAATATTAATTTTAATATTTGTAAAATTTCATTGTAAATTTAAAAAAATATGTATTAAAAAATTTCTAAAAAAGAAAAACAAAATTCCAATTCAAATTAAAATTTTTAAAATTATTATTATTTTGAAAAAAAAATTTATCAAAAAAATATAATTTTAATAAATAAAATTGCGGTCTCTATTGAAGTGAAGACATTTTTGTTTTTTAATATAATTATTAATAAAAAAAATAAAAACGAATTAAAATATTAAAAAATACATAAAGGCATAACAGAAAATTATAGCCTTCTGTATATGAAAAAATTTAATTATGTAGTAAAAAAAATGTATATATTATATATATTAACTTTAAACAAAGTCAAATCTATTATTTTGAATAAATTCATATCTACTGAAATTAAAAACTTGGTAATAAAAATTTGATTTGAAAAACATTAAAAAATTTTAAAAGTAAAGTTTAAAAGATTAACAACTAAACTGCGAATGCAAAATAATAAAAGTAACTTTTATGGATTGTTTTAGCATTTAAAAAAAATTATTCATTGAATTTTTTTTTCTTAAATATTCGTTTTTTTTTTGTACCGTCATTTACCATAGATACATTTTTAACGTCTACCTTTTATTGTATTACTAGCATATATTTTGTATCTTTTTACTCACTTTTTGAATATTTAATATTTACTTATGATAAATATGATTTTTTTTTTTGTTTTGAAATGATAAATCTATGAAAATAAACAGTGTTTTGTAAATATAATATAGTATATAGCTATGGGTTTAGTACAAAATTCCAACTCACAAAATCTGAAAAGTCAAAATTGATATTTAAATATTGAGACTCTGATTTTGAATTCAACTCTAATACTCCTTCTAATCCTAAATCCAAATTATATACATAAGAAAGTACCTACGGGAACTTATAGCCCTCTTAAATCCCACCTTTCAAATAATTCAAGCCCTCATTTTACGAGCAACTATAAAATACTTGTACTTATTTAAATGCATATTTATTTAATAAAGTACTTAAAATAAAGGGAGCTGCTGCCTTTAATCTCCTTTAAGCTATTCTTCTGAAATCTTGATTTGAAATTCAACTTTCGCAAAATCCCAGAATTTTTTAGAAGTGCAAACTTCGTATTACCAACAATAAAAATTCATCGAAACCTCCCATTATTTATACATGGCTTAGAATTATTTCTGGGTCATGAATCCAATTTGAGTAACATGGCTTGGCATTAGTTTTGGGTCATGATAATTTTTTCATAAAAATTGTTTGTAAATAAAATTTTTCGGAAGCATATTCAAAAATAATATTATTTAAAATCTTATGGTAGCATGGCTTTGCATTAGTTCTGGGTCATGATAACATTTTTATAAAAATTTTAGAAAATAAAATTTACAGAAGGTCATTTCAAAAAATGTTACCATCACACCCATGATTTAATTTTCTCATCGGAGCTTTTGACTACGAAGCTTTTGTAATATCATCATTTAAATTACTATCTTTTGGATTAAGTAGTAGTTTTCCTACATCTTAACCTTTTAGATTTAGAAAATCGGTATTTTGTATAGGAAACCCTACTAATATATATCTTTATATTTATAAGATTATTTTAACTTTATTTTAAATGGTATGTAGATCAACTTTACGCTATTTTACGCACAAATTATCTATACAACACTTTTTTTTTCTTTTATTACTTTTCATATTTTTCCTTTCAATTGAACATGAAAATTGAAAAATAGTATTTAGTTTTTTTTTAATTTTATATTGTTACAATTTTTAACGCTACTTTATAACAGTTAACTGTTATTATAAGTACTTTTAATAACAAAAAGATAGATAGAAAAAATATATATAATTATAGTATTGAAATTTAACACCCGTCCGTAAGTAGTATGACTGATATATCTGTGTTTTCATGGAAAAAAGATTAGTATAAAAAATTATGAATAAATAAATTAAAACAATTTATACAGGTGAGAAAAATGAAATTTGAATCTTATAAATTGTTTTGCAGTAAATTAAAAAAAATTAAAGAAAAACCCAAGTGAAAATGAAAAAAAAGTGTAATAAAAGAAATTTTGAAAAATTATACAATCAAATCAAATCTATATTATTATGTGAAATATAAATGTAGGTAATAAAAATAAAAATTTATTATGATTTTGAAATTGGTTTTTCATCTTATGAATCAATCCCAAATATTCAATCAAATCAATTGAAATCATAGAAATTTAATACTTCTTACATAGCAAGTACTATACACCAAGTTGTTTCAAATGCAAAAATGCAAAAATCAAAAATATTCGATAAGTTTATTCTAAATAAAATTATTTATTGATTTTAACGCATTAAATCTAATTAAATTTATTTAACATGGCTTAGAATTATTTCTGGGTCATGAATCCAATCTAAGTAACATGGCTTGGTATTAGTTTTGGTTCATGATAATATTTTCATAAAAATCGTTTGTAAATAAAATTTACGGAAGCATATTCCAAAAAAAAATATTATTTAAAATCTTATGGTAGCATGGCTTTGTATTAGTTCTGGGTCATGAAAACATTTTTATGAAAATTTTAGAAAATAAAATTTACAGAAGCTCAAAAAATGCTATTTAAAAGTTTTCATAAATTTGATTGATAAAATAATAATAATAATTATAATAATTTCATTATTAATAGTTCTTAATTTAATTTAAATATATACAATAAATATTAATATTAAAGTGTTACCTAGTTTAACATTTGTTTATATACTTATTTTATTAGTTGGCGCCATATTTTCTGTATGAATTAAAAAAATAATTGATTTATAATTTAATTTTTAACAATTTTATTAAAAATTTAACACAAATATGTTCAGATCATAAAAAATATTTATTTAAAACAGATTTAAAAAATACACAGCTACTATGGTGGTCTAAATTTGTTACAATTTCTGAAAAATTTAATATTCACAATAGATTTTTTTGTTAAATTAATTTTCTAAATCCCTGATGAAGGATAACATTATACACTAAGCTGTTGAAAGTTTAACTAATTTAATGTGATATATTATATACATATATATATATATATAATATATCGCGATATATACATAAATTAAATATTTATAAGATTATTCGCAAATAGGTTAGCATATGATTGATTCAATGTATATATATATATATAGTGATATTGGAAAATACAATGAATTTAAAAGTATACCACGCACATAATATTCGATTATTTTAAAAATGTTTGTTAATGGGTGGTTTTATATATCTTAAATCAATTTATATTGTATCAGATATTTTTTTGTGTTAATTTGTTGAGAGTTGATAAGTTTTACATATTTTTATTTTTTGGTTAAAGATTACGCAGGAGATTAAGTAGAAGAAAAAATTGAAGTTGAATTATGAACAAACATTTGTTGAACAAGATTCCAAAAAAAACTGATTTAAAAGATTAGTTTTACAAAATTAACATGTGTGGTGGTTTTTGGTTGAAACTATTTTAAATCTTAAATTTTTTACTAGCATAATATTCCTTTTAGAGCTTATCTATATCAGAAGTCATCGACACTGTAGAACAGTTAAGTTTGAGCTTATAAAAATAGTTAATTTTTTTTTTAGTTTAGAGAAAGAGTTAATAAATTATCAGTTCTATACATTAATTTAATTTTAATTAAAAGTGCTATAAATCAACTGAAAAGTATAATAAAAGTTTGTTCAATTTCAATACCAAACAAGTGTTCATAATTTCTGATTAATATGTTTTTAATCATTTCTAACCAGAAAAACCTTATGAAGTGTTACTAGATTCATTGCGGGTCAATTCTAGTTTTATAAATTTTTAAATTTAAAAAAAATTGTGTAAAAGGGTGGTTTTAAATCATTTTGTAATTGGTATTAGAAAAACAATAAACTTATTTATAGTATATATATTGCATAATATAACCTTAGATATTCTATCGAAATCTAATATGGCAATGTTGAATTAATTCTTTATAACAAGCCGGGGGTTTATTTAAAAACCATATGTTACTGAGACCATTATAGAATTGAATTCTGTTATGAGATTATAACAATACAATTTGTTATATTTATTTAATTAAATTACACAATTATTTTACTTGATCATAAGGTAAAATTGAAATATAAATTACTTTTATCAGTAATTCTCATTGAAACAAACTTACTATCTGTATGAGGATCGAACCCATACTCCCTCGGTCTATACGGTAGGTACTTAACAATTACCTCACTACTACCATCACCTATAGGCTCCTTTTAGTCTTTTTATCTTTTTATTATGTTATTATGTATTATGTTATGTTTTATTATAAAACAGTAACAGTGTACCTATGCTAAAATTAATGAGCCAAGCAATATATAATTGAATTATAAGGTCCCAGACATGCAGATAACGTGCTATCAAAAAGCCTTATAATTTTGTACTCGCTTGTCACTCTACTATATATGAGCACTTCTATGAAAAACAATATGTTATTAAAATAATTCTGAAAAAAATCCGCTCATTGTCCCCTTGCCCGAGGCCTTATAGAAATACTGGTACTGATCTCAATTAAACGAGAGAAGTTAAATATATTATAATCAAATAATTGAAACTACAATTCACTTGGAGCTTGCTCACATACCACTATTTAATCATAATTCATATAAATTTTAAAATTAATACAAAGGGAGCTGGGAGGGCGGAGGCAAAATGTAAGGGAAATCAAATTACTTTCCTCAAATATTGGATCTTAATTATAATAATATGTAAACTAAACCTTTTTTTTTTAAAAGTAAAACC
This sequence comes from Dolichopus griseipennis, assembly GCA_963082915.1. Lineage (NCBI taxonomy): Eukaryota > Metazoa > Arthropoda > Insecta > Diptera > Dolichopodidae > Dolichopus > Dolichopus griseipennis. The sequence goes on along the minus strand of OY720442.1, from coordinate 139,090,047 downwards.
TTATTTTCCTATAAATAACTCTCATCTAACATTTATTTCATAATAATTATAATAAAATTTTATTATTATTATTTTTTTCTAATTTTATTTCATTGTATGCAAAGTACTCGTATATATATTTTTTTTTTTACCAAAATTAATTTCTTTTTCTAAACAAACCAACCAAAAAAAAAAAATTAAAACAATCTTAAAGCAATTTCATATTTCATAAATCTACAAATGAATTTATTAGCATCACGTTTTAATTTTAAAATCATATAATATGCATTTATTCACATGTTTTTTTTAACTAAATTTAAAAGTAAATTAAAAAAAAAAAATATTAATATAATAAATAAACAATTGTAAAAGTTATTTTGTAATAAAAAAAAAAAAAAATTTTTTTTTACTCCACTATACTAAATTTAGTCAGTATCTTATAGAATAAAAATTTTTAAGTTGCATAACTTGTGTTTTTTCTATTCAATTTCTTTTTTATATTTTTTTTTTCACGATATGATTTATAAAAAATAAAAAAAATTTTTATTAAAAAATTATTTTAAGTTACTTTTCAATTAATATATGTATATACATTAATACATAATATATAATATATATGTATATACTGAAAAGTATATATTATACTTGTATATACGAAAAGTATAAAATACGTGAATTGAAAATTTAATAAATACCATATTTTATATATATACGAGTACACGAGTACATATCTTTAGATACTAATCCATTAATTATTCTTACTAACTAACTAGTAACTAACTTTTAAAAAAAATTATAATACTAATTTATTTTTATTAAATTGAAAAAAGTCATAAATTCATTGTAAGCCAGGACAATTTATTTTAAATTTTTAAAATTTTTTTCTTATCATAAAACCGCATAATACTGAAAGTAAAAACTTAAAGTAATTTTCTAGTTACCACATACCATATACTCACAGTACTTACTTATATAGTATATTTATATATATACATTACATAATTTCGAAAATAATTTTCCTTGAGAATTTTCATTGGTAAATTACTTAATAATTAATTTTTTGGTTTACTTTCAACAATTCTAATAAATTTAAATAGAAATTTAAATTATGATAAGAATTTTTTGTGGGTTTGAGTAAAAGAAAAATGGAAGATATACATATATATATAAAGTATAATGATTATTTAATTAAAATTAAATTGTGGGAGATTTAAAAAAAATATACATAACATGTATTACATAACAAATCTTACATAACAAGGAAAAGAAAACTATTAATATGTATGATTACTTTATAAGAATACAATAAAACTATAATAAAAGTAATCATTAAGATAACGGACTATTGTTATTATAATTAAAATGTATACATAATAATTACATAATTAAATATAATGACAAAACAATGAAAAATCACTAAAAACATAAATTCTAATAATAAAAATGTTATATATATAAAATAAAAAGATTAATATAATTTTCTTATAAAGTAATCAGTAATCATCACTAATCAGTAATTGTGATCTAGTTATTTTTTTTAATTTTATGTGAAAATATTTTTTTTATCTCATTCGATAATTAAAAATTAATACAACATAATCATAAAATTGTTAAAATTTGTCTGGGACCTATTACACAAAAAACTTATCACTAATCAAGTAATCATATTTTTGATAAGTGTTTGTTACAACAAAGCCATTTTTTACAACAAACCAATGAAATTTTATTTGTACAAAATACTATTCAAGTAATCATATTTTTGATAAGTGTTTGTTACAACAAAGCCATTTTTTACAATTTTATTTGTACAAAATACTTAATTATAAAAATATGATTATTTACTATTTATTTATTTGTTTAATTCTTTGTACCGACTACAGAGGTACATAAATATACTAGTTAGCTTTTACCCCTGCTTCCCCTTGCGTGATATTATTATTTGATTAGTGGTTTTACATGTAACAGAAATTTATATCTAACTATTTAACTTTACACTTATCTTATGAATTCGGTCGTTATTCACATAGAATTTGACTATTTTCAAATTAATTTAGTATTTTTTCAAATTAAATTAATATTTTTTCAAATATTTTCTTAAAAACGACCCGCATCTTGGAACACAGGAGTCAAACTGAAATGATTTGAAAAACCTAGTCCCTAATTTTTGAATAAACACTAAAAAAAGAGAAAAGTTTCAAAAAACGAAAACTAAATTTTTGAGGGCTATTTTTTGGAGTCGGCATAAAAATCACACTTTCTTAATTCTGTTTTTGGGGTTGTTTTTGATAAAATCGGTGAGCACTTTTTTCCAATATATTGATCCGACAGCTGGACAAATTTTATTTAAAAATGGGCCAATTTCATGTGAAAAGAGTATATTATATTTTTATATTCCATTTATTATATTTAACTAGTTTTATTCTTATAACATTAGTTAATTAAGCCTAAGTAACCGATAATGACTTATTTGAGGGTAGGCGATGCAGGTTAATAGAATGCACAGATTTTAAAGGAAAGGTCATTACTTAAATACTCTAAGAGTGCGTTTATGTTGGAAGCGTCGATAAGAGCATAGCGTAGAAAACTATGTACATGATTTAAATAAAATCGGCTCATTCTAAATCAAAAATATATTTAAATTTTATTTGGTTTTAAACAAGTTTTCATTTGCACAAATCTACAATTACCTTAAAAAAATTACAAATTTATATTAAATATTAAAAGTTTGCAGAAAAGACACTGATAAAACTCGCTTTATATTTTGTATATTAAACCTTGTTAATTATTAAAAAGTATTATTTATTTAGCAAATTCCATGTGTTACATTTTACTTAATTTTAGGGTCATAAACAGTAATTCAAAAAACATTTTTTTTTTTTAACATGTTATAAACTTTACCTTAACCATAATTTAAATCTGCAAATAACAAATTTGTTTTTGGTTTTGTGTTTTTTATGTTAATAAAACATTTTTAAAAAAAAATGTTTAATGTTAAGTTGTACACGCTATACGACAGCAGCCTTGTTTAAAATTTGTTTTTAATTAAAATAACATTTTATTTAAATTTGAATTAAAAAAATTTTCTCCAATCGTATTTTAATTGAATACATATATATATATATATATTAAAATTATTATAAAAGTATTAAAATAAAATTGAATACAAATTTGAAGTAGTTATAGATTTTGTGCAAATATCGAAAATATTTTTAATCTTTTTTAATAAATTGCTTTTAATTTAACTGAATTTTTAATTCTTGCACATTTTCATTTTTAATGTAATATTAAATTATCACGTTTCTTTTTAATATTAAATTTGCTACTCATACCATAAACTTTCAATAAAATCAATCAAAAGAATAATTAAATCACTTAAATACCATTTAAATGCATTTTATTATTTTAAATAGCACGCTTTGCAATTTTAACAATCCCCTAAAAAATCAACAATAGCGTTTTTCTCTGAGATCATTTTTTTTTATAAAATATTCTAAAATCTACACTTAATAATTTATAAATTAAAAAATTAAAAGTGTTTTTAAACATTATTTCGTTTTTTCTAGCATATTTACAATATATGAATTATATTAAAATAATTAAGATATAAAAAATATGCTGTCCGTCCGTCCGTATGCTTTTACAAAAATTTTTACTCCGTTTGAAATAAAGAAAAGAAATTATAAGCACGAGTAGTTATTTCGAAAAAATAAATTTCATTTGCAGACCTACCCGTTACGGAGCTACAGGCCTCCAAAGTCCGAAAACATAACCCTATATTTAAATTGCTATAAAAAAAGTCTATAATCTGAGACCCCTAACAAAAAACTGTTTTTATCGCACAAATGAACATAATGTATAGTATTGCCATACGGTTCTTTAATTTACCGTTATTTGAAACTTAATTTTTGTAAAATTCTTTATTCCTTATAACTTTCAAATGATTTAAGCTGCAAACTTGAAATTTCAAAGGAAGTTAAATCTAAATGAGTATGAATCTTATAAGAGAACTTTTTAGTATAGCTCTCTATGGAGCAGCTGTTAGGGGTCTAAAAATTCAATAGAACATTATTTAATTTTCAAAACATTGAAACCCTTAGTTTTGTTCATTACTTGAATTTCAGTAAATCAAACACAAGATTTTTAATTTTACCTTAGAAAAAAAAATGAATGGATACACTTGAAATCAAAAGTGTATTTATTTTTTTTTAATATTATACAATTATAGAATATGTTAATGTTTCCACTCAATTTGCCTCAATATTCACCTTAATTTTTATTATTAAATTAAAAATTTTTCGAGTGTTATTATAAATTTTGTTTTTATTTTTTTTTTTAATAATTGCCAGAATACTCGCAAATATTGAATTTAATTTTAATTTCAAATTTTGCTTTCAATATTTGACTTATCGAAGTTAGAATAAGAAAATATATATAGAAATCGAATGGTTAAGTTGATCATGGAATTAAAATAATAAATTGCAATATAACTTCCATGTTCTCTAAACCAAAACACAAAAAAAAAACTAACAAAAAAAAAAACAGAAACATTCTATAAATTAACACGGAATCAAAAGGTGTGCCAAAATAAAGTCAATTTGATTATTTTCAAAAAAAAATCGTATTTTTTCTTTTATTTATCTGAATTTGGAGTCAATCGTGTGTGGTTAATCGCTTGATTTGGTACAAAAATTTACTGTTATTTTTTTTTTTTTTTCCAGGGCACATATATGCAAAGTAAGTAAATATGTAAATATGTGCAACAGTTAGACCAAATCCATTATAAGTAATTAAAATGTTACAATTTTCGTGATTAGTTCTTAGGTAAAAAAAAAATAAAAAATTTTAAAATAAATTTCTAAGAATGACACTAATTCTGATTTATTAGATTAAAAGAATTTATTTTATATATATATATATATATTTTTTGTAGTAATTTTAATTTTTATAAAATTTTGTATTAAATATTTAATGTTTGATAATTATATTTGAAGTTATTTTGGTATTAATTGCATGATTACTTTCAAATTAAAATAATATTGCCTAAAAGTATGCAATTTTTCTTAATAGAAGTATGTGGTTCATTTTGAGTCTCTTTAAACTAATTGCAGAATATTATCGTGCTGAAACATGTAATTAATGTAATTAAATGTATTAAATATTATTAGAATATAGATTTAAAGGAAATTGGGGATTTTAAAATAACTGAAAGGATTGAGGTTTTATTTAGTAATTAAATAATTTTAAATTTAATTAGACTTTCATTTGTAATTCTTTTAGCTTGTAGTTTATAGCTTTTATTAGATAGACCGCAATGTATATGCAGCTTTAATCATTGACTTATTCTATGGGCCATTTGAAAACAAGGTATTTTTTAAGTTTTTTTGGAAAACTTTGTATAAGAACTTTAAGACAAGTATAGATCATAGTCGTACACTGCAATTCCCATTCTCTATACTACAATTTATATAATTTAATGCAATAAAGTATTACTTTAAAACCTTACTCCATATAAACTTATAAATACGTGACACATTTTTACATTTAGTTGCATTTAAGTTAAACTTAACCGGTAATTACTTAGAAAAGATTAACACTTATTATTTAAAAAAAAAAAATAACTACTAATATACCAGAAAGTTGTAGTAAATGCTCACAAATTAATCTCCAAAGTAAATCCTTAAAAAAAATAAAAATTAAATGTTTATTTTAACGGTTTTTTTT
>OY720442.1:138991595-139084147 GCA_963082915.1 Dolichopus griseipennis | reverse complement strand
CAAAAATTAAATGTTTATTTTAACGGGTTTTTTTTTTCCTTTGAGGTACAAATTACTGGTTCTATCCAAAAGCTTTTCCAAGCAAAAACAAGGTACTGTACAAAAAAAACAACAACAACTTAACTGAACCAAAATTCAAAAAAAAAAACATTGTGGGAGCTAAAAAAAGTAGCTGGGTGTACATGATCGTGATAATTTTATACTTACTATATTCATATGTATATAAACAAATGTGTATATACATGAATTTAATATGTTATTATATTTGGTGCTCTAAAATGTTATGTTTGTTCAATGTTTTCCTTATCTAGATTCAGACGAAAGTTACAAAATATATTTTTTTTGCTTAATATTATGTTTTTTTTTAATTTTTTTTTATATTTTGATTGCATTGTATTCATGTTTTAGATTTTAAGTTACAAGTACACCCAAAATCTATATATGTAAATAACTATTATAAAGGTAACATATAAATAAAAAAAAATGAATTTATATACAACTAAAATGATTCCTTTAAAGGTAATTATATATATGATGAAAATAAAAAGGTATCAATGTTTTATGATCATAAACTGTTGTCAATTTAGTAACAACAATTACCGTTTATAGGCAGGTGCTTTGTTCTATATATTGTGCAAAAAAAAATTTGTGTTTTAGATAATGTTTTTGGCGGATTATGTAATAACTGTATGTTAAGTTTGTATTTTGCATATGCACTACTGTTTACAATATACATTATTACATTTCCATGTTTATATTTCAAAATTAGAACGTATTTGAAATTTAGTTTTTTATTTAACCGTTATGGTCTTAGATGATTTTCTTATTTATGTTAAGGACAATTATTAAATAAATTGTAATGGATATTAAAATTGTATCTCTTACATTCTGTTACATATATCTTATTACTTATTAGTAATCAAATTTGAGAACAAGGCCCTATTGCATCAACAACGTATCACTTATAAAATAATCAAATAAACATTTATTGATAAATTATTATTAACTAAAAAATAAAGAAGTTTGATTTGTACAAAGCCCTCACTTATCAAAAAATATAACATGAAGAATATTTGATTAGTGATAATTAGTTGGTCGTATAGGACCATGATTAGTTCAATCTTGGCTTTAGTTCGTTTTTGTTAAAACACATTATTATTTCCTAAAGAACCCCCTGTAGAAAATTTCGAATATCCAGGCAGCATAATAGACTCAAAAGGAAAACTATAAAAGATATTGATAACAGACTAAGCAAATTAAGAATAGTATTTGGAGTTTTGAGAAATATCTGGAAATCCTCTCAGATTTAAAGAAATACACAGCTGAGGATTCTCAACGCCTGTGGAAAATCAGTTCTATTACATGGAAGTGAAGCTAGGCTAACCACTAACAGACTAACTAATAAGCTATAGGTCTTCATTAATAAATGCCTCCGAATAATATGTCGAATACTCTGACCAAATAGAATATCCAAGTTTAAATGTACGGGGAAAATCCTATCTTCTAAATGCAAATAAGAAGAACAAAATACAGATGAATCGGGCACATAATCACGAGATTGGGAAATATAATAGCCAGACAAGCTCTAGATTACCAACCACAAGGAGGAAGAAACATAGGCAGACCCTAGGAACAGTGCAAGGCTCCATTTAATAACACAAAACAGAAATAAATGGAAAGGCTTAGTGGATTCTCTATGCTCCCTAGGGGATTTGAAGGGGATTTGAAGGAAAAAAAAACCTATTTCTCTTCACATCTGATTCCCAAAATAACAAATCAATCAGATCATTTAGTTTTGACAAGTATAAGTATAACAAAAGCCTGTAAAGGCAAGTAATGATATTTGATTATTTTGACCACTTAACAAGTTTTACATTAATTTTTAAAAACTTACTAATCAACAATAAGGTAAAAAAAATTCAAAAATATAAATTGATATTATTAAAGCCCACAACAGTATTTTAAAATTATTAAAAAAAAATACATTTTCAATATTTTAATATGTACTTTAAAAACCATGACCCAACAACTTATGGAATTTAAATTTTCATATTTTCAATTACAATCAAAAACCAAATTAATTGTGCATTACTTGCCAATTCAAGATTTATTGTTTTAATAAATGTATAATTTTTGAATGAAAGTTAAATAAAAATCAACAAATATTGAAAATTAAGCAATAATACACAACAAGTTCAAATCAACTTTTTTTAATAAATTAAAATTTATAAGTAAAGGTTTTGATAATTGCAAAAAAAAACAAGAACATATTGACATGTCAAAAAAAAATAAATTAATGATCATTTTTATTTGATATCCTCCTACTGATTCAATTCACAATATGTTTATACAACATTTCAAAAAAAAAAACAAAAACAATCATACCTTTTATAATTTTTCATATACACAGTACAACATCATTCACAATAATAAATCCAATTATTTTATTTGTGCATATACTTTTGAAAGAAATGACGGTCACTTGACACTTATCATCATCAAAAAAATCACCACAAATTATTATTATACTAAAACCAAATGAACACCCATACACATCTACCATAACAAATAGGATTCACAATAAGTACATTTTTGTTTAATGTTGATTAATTTCTCAATTCAAATTCAGATATAATTTTCTTTTGTGTCATTCATAAAATATATTCCTGGCTTATATCTTGACTTTAGATATGGTGTATATAATTTTCAAAAAAAACAAATTAAGTCTAAGTAATAATGGCCCAAAAAAATTAAAAAGAAATGCCCAAAAATTAAAATAAAAAAAAATTAAAAATAGTACTAAAACACCACGCACAAGTACTGAGTATATATTAAAAATGATAACAAGAGCTTACATAGTATTACAGAAAAATACAAGAAAATTACCTAAGATATGACAGTTATTTATTTCATTATTTTTTTTCTTTTTATTTGTGTCATAAGAGTTTAACCTTTCATGGTCTGAGAGATAAGTGGAACCAGAAGGCTTTTCTTTTAATTTATTGTTTTTCTATTTAATTTTTTTTTTTTTTTGTTTTTTTTTTTTTGTAATTTTTAAGTGAAAGCAAAAGTGGAGGCACTAATGACAAACAACTTGATAACTCTTGTCATTCAGTCATTTTGTTTATTATTTTTTTTTTTTATTATGTTTTTTGACTTTTTTTTTTTTTTTATTTTCTGTCACTTAAATAAATGTTATGCTTGTAAATATTTTTCTTACTTGCAATATCATTTGAATGTGTATACATTATTGCAATAAAAATTATGTCATGTTTAATGGAAACAAAGTTTTAAAAATTATTAAATAAGAAACAAACAAACTACAAGTTATGAAAGCGTCTCATTAAAAATAATAAATGCTAAAATATGAAAAACAATGAAAATTTTGTTAAAAATTTTAAATGATTTTTGTTTTAATAAATAATGTTTTTAATATTTAAGCGGTTTATCGTCGTTTATATGAATTTGATATAGGCTTTAAATTAAATTATTTTATAAATATTTCTGTACTATTAAATTATTTGATAACTATTTGTAAAGAGTTTTTAAAAGTTTCCAAAATACTGAAGGAAGCGTTAATTTTTTTAAGCGCGAACTGTTTAACTATTAGGCTAATAAGCCTTTCTATACCATAGGTACATGTTGGAACAGGGTGTCATATTATATTCGTGTTATTAGAATTGATCTTAATGATTTCCACATACAGTTTAAACATGAAATAGTACTAGGCCTTATAACATGTAGAAACGTCTTAGATTTTCAATAGATACAATTCTATTTTTGTTTATATTGTAATATTTTGTAATTTAATTATACGGTATTCTAAATCTGTGAGTTATATTATTCAATTAAATTATTTGTTTATATTGTTATATTATTGTATTTTTTATTAAAGATATATAATTGTAAATTATTGATTAAGCCATTAATTTGAACCCAATGGCGAATGGAAGCTGAGTCGAATCGAAAACCAGAAAAGATGTTCATAATTTATTTGTTTATTTATTTATTTAACTACTTGTGGGCATATGTACAATATATAATATATATACATGCTATGTAAGACCTTTTGCTAGTACGAAAAAAGTACCTGCGATAATATTATTAAACTATAAGAAATATTATTTATTTTGTTTGTATTTTTTATATTTTTAATTATACATAATTGGTTACCATGGAGATTTTGTAAAGAAAAATAATTTTAAATCAATTTTCTTTTCAATTAAATATTTTATGACTTATACAATAATCGAATCCTCACTCCTTCGTCGAACTCTCAGATTACCCTTTCGTTTAATAAACGCACTGCTTTCCAACTAAACCAACGATGGTCCTAGTTAATATTTAACAATATTCAGTTATAAGAGTACATATCTAAATTTCTATAAAAAGTTAATGAAACGTTATTCTATAAAATGAGGCAATTAAACATGGTACAATACCCTTTCAAATTAATTAAAATTTCATATTATGTAGATTTATCTATTAATTTTATACAATTATTTATAATAATCCAATTTAATAATCTTTCAATGGCCTCAAAAATAACCTTTAAATATTATTAAAAATTGAAAAAAAAAATATTTCAAATGACTCAATTAAAGGTAATGTCTATATATAAAAACCTTTTAAACCACATTACAAAATTGTGATTTTAATAAGGTTTATTTTTTTTTTTTCTAATAAACCATTTTGTCTTAATAAATTACAATACAAATTTGTACTTGCATTTTTATTATTCAATTATAAATTTTTTAATTTTAATATGAAGTAACCCATATTTTATATACCTTGTATTTAAATAGAAATATTATTGATAAAAAGTAATAAATCACGCAACCCTTTCAAATAATAGAAATATGAATAAAAAATTAAAAACAAAAAATACTTAATATCAATCAAAGTAATTAAAAGTAACTGCAAAAACAATATAAAATTGTAATTGAAATAAAAAACAAAAATCAATTATAATAGTAATAAAACTATGACCATTGATTATTAAAATGATTACAAAAGTTTTCAAATACCAAAAATTTACTGATCCATGGCTAAAAAAAAAAAATATACTTAAAAAATATACATATATATAAAATTTTTAAAGTATTCACTTTTGTACTTGTTATTTTGCCATTATTTTTTTATTATTAGACAATTAATTTTTTTTGTAATTAAATAGACCTATTTAATTTATTTATTATACTATTTATATATAAAATATTATATTAAGATAACATTGAAAATTCAATATGATATTAATAAAATTTCAATTATGATTGGAAAAAATTATCCCACCCCACTTTCCATCTAATTACACAAAAACCAAAATTGAATACAGCATCATCAAACAAAGTACTTGCTAGTAATAACTTGTATACCTTTTTGTATATATATACAATAAATTATAAATTAAATAATAATTGGATTATACTATTATTAAATGATGACCGTAAATAGAAAATTCATGTTAGGTCAAGATCAGCAAAAATACAAAAAGGTAAATTTTCCTTTTTTAGTTATAATTGAAATGTTTAAACAAAGTACTGTATATAGTTGATAACGAGTACTATGGTTCAAATAGCTTTGTAATGTACTTTATGAACTTAAATTTACAAAATTTCAGTTTTTTAAATACTTTAACCCTTATAAAACATGTACAAACTTTAGTTTATAAGTTCAATGTTTTCAAAAATAAATTTTGATATTGTTAATTTAATTAATTTAATTGCAATTTATTTTAAATTATGGATCATTTTTACTATTATGGATTGAAAATTGTTCATTAGTCATTTAAATTAATGTAAGAAAAATTGCGTTAAATTTTTTCTCATAGTTTTTATTAAAATTTTAATGTTTTTTTTTTTAGTAATAGGTATTAAAAATGAAAACCCTTTAATTGATTTTTATCTTTTTTAACCTTAACATAAATATTTTAAATTACAATATGATTATACTTTAGATTTCACTTAACTGTTTTCTCTTACTAAGTGGTTTTTTAAACGCTTTTGCCCTATTTTGTTATTAAATTGCACGGCACTCTAGTTAACCTTGTTGGAAAATTTTTTATTTTTTATTAAAAATTGCAATGCAGTAACTATTTGTCGCTATGACTTAGTACTTAAAGATTTATTAAACGCATTAGTTATAAAGGTTTTTAAATAGCATATTAGTATCTACCTTCAAAATTATAAATAATGTAGTGTGCAACTACAAATAGCGTGTAATCATATTATGGGCCAACAAAAAGGTAGATGTAATTATAGCGTGTAATCATATTATGTGCCAAGAAAAAGGGTATAGAAACCTCCCTTTAAGGTATAAATGAAGCGAAACAAAGGTTTTCTATTATAAAATATTAACTGAACCTATGGAACATATAGTAATGAAAATATATTACGAAATATTAAAACGCAGATTTAAAGTAATATTTCATCAAATCAATAATAATTAAATATTAAAACTTGTATTAAAAACTTTGTTACACCTTTGTTTTTAAATTTTTAAAAAAAACTTTAATTAATCTACGTAATTAATCATAAAATAATCTGTATAACCAAGGAAATTTAAAACTTCTAATATACAACTTGTTAAAGAAAATTTCATATTACCTGTATACGAGTACGAGTACATCACGAGTACATATAAGATACAATAGATACAAATTTTAATTTTACATAGAAGGAAATAAGATACATTTGATACTTTTATTAAAAAGAAAAATTAAAAAATAACGATAATTTATCGAAATCAGGCGTAAATTATTTTTTTTTTTCACAAAAAAAAAAAAAAATTGCATAATAATTGTTTTAAATATAATATGTATAACAGTTAAAAAAAAAAAACCGCAGGAAAATAATAAAACACTTATAGATTTTTCTTTTAATAATAACATGTAATTTGGATTTTCCAAAGTATAAAAAAAACAAAAGAGGGAGAAATTTTCACCTAATGGCTTACAACAGGGAATCATTTATTTGATTTTTAACAAATATAATTATGATTAATATTAAAAAAAAATTGAAATATTACTTTAATTTTTGAAAAAAAAAAACTGTTATTCAGTTGCATGACAAAGTTCAAAAAGTCGATTTAATAGATTAATTATACGTTAAAGTTGAAATTTTCAATTATTACATACATATGTTAACTTCCAAAATTTACTTTAACACAATATATTATAATAATTTTCTTAGATACATTATATATATGCCATATGATAGTAAAAATGATTTTATTCACGCCTAATGTTGATATTAAAAGCGCCTGCAGTAATAGACTTATTATAATTTATAACACTAAGAAATCAGGTGCCAGGTTATTGTGTTTTTCCTTAAATTTATATTTAAAAAAAAAAATAAACATAGCCTAAGATACTTTATTCAAGTAATATAATTTAAAAGTAGTCAAAAAAATTATTGATTGCGTAGGATTAAATGTATATCTATATATATATATATATATATTTAAATATATATATCTCAAATCCTAACTCTATTTTAATATAAATATACACCAAAAAAAAAAATAATCATTAAATAATTTAATCACATTCACCATATTATTGACCAACTTGAAAATAACATTGTTACCATAAACTATTCAAAAATATACGGTTATCATAAAATATATATATATATATATACAAATATTTTAATATTTTTACAAGTTTTTTTTTTTTTTTTAATTTTTGTTTGCAAATTACCTGCTATCTTTCACCTAAATTAAAATGCAATCTTTACTTTAAGGCAATATAGCCGTATATATCTATATTATTTAATATATGTATATTATTATACTATACATATTTAATATCCTTATATATATATATATATACATGGAATACCATTTTATTGTTTTCATATAACACTCAATTTTATACAACACTAAATATTATAACCTTTACTATACAAGTAATAACGGTAGTATTACTATTAGTAACGGTATATTTTTAAAAAAATATAAAATTCATAGTATCTTAAGATTTATTACATCTAAAAATAATATCAAAATTACAATGTATCAAACAGCTATTATATTATATCTTATATATACATTACTCTAATCAAAAATGTTTCTTTCAAAAATCTCTCTTTTATTAAAAAAAAAAAAAAATAAAAAAAAAATTAAAAACAATCTATAGATTCTTTTGCACGATCAAATATCTGGATTTTTATCAGATCATTTTGTAAAAATATAATAAAGGTACACTTTTAATAAATAGGTACAGTGCAGGTGATTTCTTAAATATTATTTTTATGCATATATGTGCAACAAAAATATTTAAAATCAAAAATGTTTCTGCAACAATTGTATAAAAATTAAAATAAACACTTACAAGTACATGAACTTAAATTATATTTCGCCTTAAAGGTTTATTTTTTTCTTATTTAATTTTTAATTATCTATAAGATAAAATAGTATATATATATAAATAATAGATATTATAAATCAGTGAGATTCAGATTTTTTATATCGATATATTCTTATTATTATTATTACGAGTAAGTTGATTGTTCAGCAACATTTTTATAGATACATAAAAAAAAATTAGTATGTAACTTAATCAAAAGCTACTGTTTTAAATTTTTTTTTTTGATTAAAAATTAGATTATAGTTATGAAATGATCTTATATTCAATAAGGAAATTTATTAAATTTATAATATATATATATATTATAAGAAAAAATATTTTAATAATTATTAAATAAATATGATAAAAAAAAAAAATAAATATAGGAAATTGTATATTAAAAAATTACAACAAAGTATCTACATTTTAATTCAAACTTTTTTTAATATAAGTTTAAATAATGATCTAATTATGATCTTATAACTTTCAATTAAAATAATATAATTAGATTTCTTTTTTTGTGCTACAAATTAAATTAAAGACTACTTTCGAAGGTAACTAAGTTATTAGTTATAATATCTTAGTTAGTTAATAACTAATAACTTACTAATATATAGGAAACATGAGAAAATATAGATCACAAAGTTTCAGGAACAATTTGTAATTGTAATTAAATTGTTTTATTAAAAACTATATGATTGTTTTTACTTTATAACCTTTAATTTTTTTTTTTAATTAAAATTTTATTAATTACATTTTATATATATATATACATATGTTTTATTTCTTCTAAAGCCAAGTACACACGAAAGATTAAAATAGATAGAGCTCTACGGAAACTAAAGTTTCTTCTACCAAATGTGTTTACACGAAAATGCATCTCTACAGAAAATTCATTATACGAAAACTTTGGTACAGAAATTTTTCGTAGAGCTGTAAATTTTTCTCTAGCGACTGTTTACACAATATACGTATTTTTTGTAAATGGTAGATCTGTGGTAGAGCAATAAATATAATTAAAATTCAAAATAGATTTATTTGTTGCAAATAGTTCTTTGAAAAATGAGTTCGGAACAAGCAAAAGCTGCTGCGGCTAGCCCGTGCTATTTAATACTTAAAAAAAAAAAAAAAAAAAAATGTTGGGTGCGAAGAAGACATACTGCTGGATTCTACAAAGACAAAATGTATGTACTAATAAATAAATCTTTGACTTATTTTGATTAAATTATTGATAAGGAACCAGTTTTTATAAAGCAAATTATTTACCATTGATTACTTATTTATAAACATACATACATCATACTTTAATAACAATATAATATTCAAAAATACATGAATTATACGAAAGTCTACGAAAAAATCTCTACAAATCTACAAACACGTTTACAAAAAAATTCTTGAAAGTGTTTACACAGTAAAGAAATCTCTAACAAAACATCTCTCGTAGAGTCGATGTAGAGCTCTAACAAGTGTTCACACACATATAGACTGTTCTACCGAAATTTTTGTCTCAACTCTACCTATTTTAGTTTCTCGTGTGTACTTGGCTTTATAGTTTTAAACCAAAAACCTGCAAAATTATAAAAAAAAAAAAAAAATTAAATGATTAATGAAAATAGATATCAAAATTTAACTTATGATAAGTCACGCATGTAAAATTCAACTAATATAAAAAATAAACAGTTGTTTTTTTAATAAAATATGATATTTGTTAAATAAAAAACACACAATTACATTATCTACATGCATCTACACCAGTTAATTATTAAAATATTGCCTCAAAAATTACGTTAAATAACGCACAAGTCAATTAAAAGAACCTTAAAAGAAACGTATATATATATAAGTTAATTAAGAGTAAAACCCTATAAGAAAAGGGTTTTTTTTTCAATTTTAAAATCATTATTTAAAAGTGAAACTTGTTTAGTTAAACATATTTAGTGTGTGTTTTTTTTAACAATTTTTTTGAAAGTAACTAAACGTTTTGTTTAAAGTTTTTTTTTTTTGTAGACAACAAGTTTTTTGTAATAAACAAAATTTAATTTAATTTTTTTTTTTTAACTATTTTTCATTTTAAAATGGGATCAAGTTAAATCATATTTTTTTTTAAAAAAAAATCAAGGGCTGTAACGGTTTTTTTTTTTTTATTACCAATTGATTACGTAAAACGTATCTTAAGATTTAAAAAAAAAATAAAATTTATTAACAAGTTACAATTAAAAGTCATATATTACAAATTAAATATTGAGTAAAAGTACTTGTTATAAAATGAAAGTGTACTTACAATACACAAAACAATGTAATTACAATTTATTAACAAAATAATAAATCAAAAAAAAAACAAAAAAAACAACAAAAAGAAATAAATTAACATTAAAACAAATTAATCGGAATCATTGATAATAAATCTATTAATTTATTATTTATTATTGTGTATTATCTTAAAAATTTTATCATTGTTTTTTTTTGAAAAAGTAAATTTAGTCGCCCTTTCATTTTTTATTTTCAATAATGATTTTTTAAATAATCCGCTATACTTACTACTTACTATATCATATTTTTATTTTATATTTTTTATTATAAGTACTTATATGAAATTACTGGTCCATTTAATACTTTATTTCTCCAAAAAAAAAAAAGTTTGTTACAATTTTACTTTTTTACAATGTTACAATCAAAAAATAAAATCGATATAATCGTAATAAAAATCGATTATCAGGAGCAGAAAAAAAAAAAAAACTTATTTAGCATAACGAAAGCCCATTACTTATTTCCGTATTTTAGTATTTCTTTTTTTTTTTTTTTTTTGGTTTTATAAGTTTTCTTTGGTTGTTGTTGTAATTTCGCACAATAATTGAAAAATTTCATATTATTAATATCTTTTAATCTATATAAAAGATACAAAAAAAGATCTTAAGATTAATTAAATGTAATTAAAATTTTCGATTTTTTATATTTTTTTTTGTATTTTTCCACTTTAATTTTAATTGTTAAAGTTTCGCTTTATAAAAAAAAAGGAATGAAAATCAAAATTAAAATAAAATCGAAAGTGAAATTTAAATTAAAGAAAATTAAAAAAAAAAAAAAATAAAAAGTCTTTTAAACAATCTGAGGCCCTATAGAGAAGTAATCATTATTGAATTTAATTAGAAATTTCTATGAAAAAAACGATAAATAGAAGAAAACGATAAATAGGGAACAATGGAAATGATAATTGAAAATCACAGCATATATTAATATTAAAAATGTATGTAGGAAGTTCCATGACTTCTTCTACTATAATAAAACTCCAAATGTATATTAAGGAATGTAATACATATAGGATACATATAGAAATGTATCATATAATACTAGTTTAGCGAACCACTCAAAACTCAAGCGATTTTTGCACTTAAATTATTATTTATATGATGATGGTATATTATTTATCCAGTTATCCAGTATTTTTTTAGGATATTAATTTTTTTTTAAAAACCGTCTTTGACGGACTAGCTGCAACCTTTCCAGATGAGGATACCTACAATGAAATATTTTCATATTTTTGCCCAACCTACATCGATGGAGTTGCTGGGAGATCACCACTCTTTCCAATAAGAATATGGAACAATGGCTGCTGTGGAGCGATGTGCTAAGACAACAAATTGTTGTGAAAGTTTACACCACGCATTAAATTTCATATTTAATTGAAGTCACCCAAGCATATGGAATTTATTGGATGGACTAAGACGAGATATGGCTTGTCAGCGATTAATACTAGCCAATGCCCAGACAGGTCGCCTAGAATTGAAAAAAAAGAAGCACGAGGCCCTTGCTAATCAAGTGGCAATAGTTGTGCAGGAATACCACATTCACACAGACAAATTGAGGTATTTACGCAGTATTGCCAACCTGCAGTAATGTTTAAAATAAGATTAGATGTAAAATAATGTAATGCAAAACAAAAGCAATTCCTAAATGGTAAATAAAAAAAATATTTCATTCGCAAATATTATTCAACTTTTTTTTCAAATTTTCGGTTTAATCACTGTTCTGTTATATCATTGTTCTGTTTTATCATAGTTTTGCTTTATCCTGTTCTTTTTTATCATGTTCTTTTTTATCTTGTTCTGTTTTTTCTTGTTCTGTTTTATCATGTTCTTTTGATCAGGGATTGAACCCTAGACATGAAAAGCCACCATTTTATCACTAAGCTATCGGTCAGATTGTGATTTTAATTTTTTAAACTAAAGAAAAAAGCTTTTTAGTTGTACTATTAACTTTAAAACAATTGCAGTAGAATTGAATAGTGGTGGGTCATTGTCAGCGAGTTATTTAATATGGGTACATGTGTCATTATTAGCTAGTCGTTTAATATATTCTAAACACTTCTAACGACGAGTCTCGCATGTATGTACTTATAAAATGTCCAGAATCTGAAAAATCGCTTTATTCACAAAGGAAAATATTAACTTAGTACTCGTAATTAATCGCTTAATAATAAAATATAAATTTCCAAGAACTGTAAACTCTGAAAAATATTTAATAATCGAAAAAAATTTTACATAAGATATAAGAAATTAAAAAATATATATTTTCAGTTTTTTAACTGTCATAGCAAAATTTCATTATAATAAAAAACAAAATTGCTGTTTCTTAACTTTACTTTCACTTTGCGCGACATATCGGCCAGCGATAACATAAGGTACAATTAAAAAATAAAAATAAATTTACAATTATGTTGTTTTTTTTTTTTTTTGTATTAATATTAAATGAATGTGGGTTTTAATTGATGTTATATGGTTAGTAGTAACAGTATATTACATATGATGTTTGTTTTTTTTTATTTCTTCTCAAATTAGAGAACAAAACTTATTAATACTATATTTGCTATTAAGTTAAAATAAAACACACTTCAAAAGTGTTACGTATACAAGTTTATATCGAAAACTATAAATTTATTATCGTTTTTTTTTCGATTTTTTAAATTGATATGACATATAATAAACTAGTTTACAATATATTGATTAAATATGGTATCCTTCTGATAATTTGAGTGATGTAACAGATTTAAAATTAATATTAAATGAAAAAAAAATCGTACTGCAATATTTAATATTAATTAACATAACTCGAATGGTTTCAGTTAATTAAAAAAAAAAAATTATATTATTAGGGTTGAAATGATAATTTAAAAAAAAAAATCGATTATTTTAACAATTTAAGATTTTAATCAAAAAATTTAATTAAAATAAAAATGATAATATTAAATCTGATCGATAGCTCAGTGGTGATAGTAATCGAAAAGTCTCGAGTTCAAACCCTGGTCGCATCATATCTAATAAAAAATATAGGTTATATTACAATAATTTAATAATAGGACCAAATGTCAAATAGGCAATGGATTAATATTATCTGGCAATATTTACTATTGTCTGGTACTACAAATAAAAAAATAAATAAATAAATGATAAAATTAATAATAATATTTTTAAAAATAAAATTTTAATTACAAAAATCTATAGTATAACTGTCATACCATAAAAGGAAAGGCATGTTTCACTCCCTTATCACATTGCATGCATGCTGCAGGGAACTGTTTATAAATAAATAAAAATTTATTTTAATCATAGGTTCTCGATTTCTTGTAATATTCGAACGTTTTTCCAAATACTTAATTACGATTAAGATTTAAGTATAATAAAAACTTCTAATATACAATTTTTGAATTATAAAACAACCCTTAATTTATAAAAACAATTTGTTTTATCTTGCATGTTACAATTATTTAAGACCTTGTATTTAACAAGGTACATAATTTCATAAATGCCATTTATAGTAAAATAAAAAACCTTTTACACTTAAAACGTTTATGAAACATATCAATTATCGCATGTTCCAAAATTGAAATTGATTATTAATTAAAGAATAACTAGTTTTCAAAAAAAAAAAAAAAACAAAAGCCTATTATAACTCTGATTTAATGCAAGTATTTATAAAAATAATTAATCATAAAACTAATTAAGACTCAATCAATTAGTATACAAGCTTGTATTTATTACATTATATATATATATAAATATAAGGACATAACAATTAGTAATAAAATAAATTGATATTTACAATAAAATCTTCTATATAATTAAATGGACATAAACTGCACCCAGAAGGAATTCAATTTACAAAAATTATAGGGTATGTACTTGATATAAGACATTATATGACTTTTTTTTTTTTATTAATTTTTGATTATTGATTATTTACCAATTGAATTTAATTGTTTCATATTAAAAAGAATGATACCATTTAATACAAAATTATAAGTCTTAAGTCAGTTATGAAAAATGGGTAGAAAAAAATTATATCAAAAAAAATTTTAAAAATACTGTATTTTATTATATGGCGAGTTCAAAGATTTCCCTTACTAATCGATTTGCAATTATGATTAAGAATTTCGATTTTCGATTTAAAACTCATGTTTCTGAATCGTTCTAAAGAACAGCAATTGACAATTTTAAAAAAAGAGACAAGTATGTTAGCCCAAATGATTATCCCGTCAAAATTGTAAATGCAATTAATATTCATGTCCTGTTCTACTTAAAACGCCCTTTTAATAAAGGAAAACCATTATTTAAATTTAATTAATTGTTTTTAGTTTAATTATGACTTAAGTCATTTTTTATCTATACAAGATCAACGTGTATTAACAATCATAGGTTAAAGATAATTGATAAGTTAAAAAAAAAAAAAAAATATTACAAAATTTGTTTTTCAATTAAATATCGAATATGATTTAATATTTTTAAGTTTTTTGCAACACTACAATCAATTTAAAAATAAATCTTATACTCATTGCCCCATTTTAGTTAAATAAATTACTTATATTTTGCTCTTACATATTTATTTCTTATGCAAAATTCCATCAAGTTTTTAAATTTTGTTTAAATAATAAAATACTTTTTTCAAGAAAATTAGTACAACTATTATTAGCACTACATTTTAAAATTTTTATAAATAATTATTTATAATAGTCAATTTGTCTCTGTTGTTGATCTTATATATTGCATTTGATCTAAACAAATTGTTTTAAATACTTTAACTGAACTGTAACAATTTTAATAAATTGAAATAATAGTTCTATTGCTAACTAGAGAAATTGAAATTTCTTTCTAATAATTTAATATGCTAATCATACATGCTAATTAATATTGAATTACATTATAATTTAAATTATTATCATATATGCACTACAATATTAGAGTTTAAAATTAAATTAGTTGAAATAAAGTTCGTGGATTTATATATAATTATTCCTTTTTATTTTATATATATTATTATTAACAACAAAGGACATAAATATGCTAATTAAAATAATCACAATACAAGATAACGATTTGGAACACTGTAACACACTTAGAACCTATCGAATTTAAATTTTTCGTGGAATTCATTAGATCAATTCTATTTATTAGAATATAATAAAAACTGTATCTCCTCTCTAATATATAAATATGGTAAATAAAAGCTTATTTGCTTAAATTTTGAACAATTAGCATATAAAGGAAATAAAACTCCTACCCAAGTACTAAATTTGGATTTACAGAGTCTGCTAAATTTAATTAGCAAACCGCCCCAGCTGGTAGTACAGTGCTTAAATATAAACAAATAATTTGATTCAATCAAGATACAGGAATACCTTTTAATTCAAATATAAAATTATTATACAATTAATATCAAATATAATTGTATTCTATTGAAAATCTAAGACATTTCTACATGTTATAAGGCCTAGTAATAGCTCATGTTTAAGTTGTGGTATTCATTAATATCAATTCTAATAATAAGAATATAAAAAATTCTCCCTGTCCTAACACCCTATGGTAAAGAGGCGTATCAGCCTAACAGTTGAACAGTTAGCATTAAAAAACAGGTCAAATATTGCCCACAAAATATGTTTGAATTCAGTCACTTCAGTAACGTACTAGCTTGGTACAAAACACAGGATTAATCTTAATAAACTTTTTTTGTTTTTTTTTTTTAATTTTACTCTTAATGACAGATTTACATGAGAACTTCAACTTACAGCTATATATATATTTATACAAAATGAAATGAATGAAAAATGTCATTTATGAAAATGATTTGACATATTTTATTTCATTTTTATTTGAGATTAAGACGACAGTTCATACACTATTGTATATTGTACAAAAAGTTTTATTTTGTTTTATAAATGCGTTGAATAATAATATTTAAGTACTTATTATTTATTATGTAATTTTCTTGTTTTAAATAGTTGGGAAAATTTTTCACAAAAAATTAGAGAAAAAACTTTTAATATTTTTTTTTTTCATTATTCTTTCAAATAAAATGAATATGTAAAATAATTAATTTAGTATAGTGTATACACATATACTTAAGTACAATAATATAGTGACCTAATAAATTTTTGAAATATTTATTATTAAATTATTTTAAAAAATAACAGTTGACATTATTTAAAACATTTGAATGATTTTATTAGAGGAAACGGTAGGTATAATTAAATGAAAATAGTCTGAGAAAATTTAAATGAATGCAAAAGTATTATTTAGATATAATTTTTTATATTTTTGTTTAATTCTCTCTTTCTGATGACTATCTACTATTGGATGTTAGTGATCATATTCACTGAAAGTCTGGTTACATTATTGATAAAATACTTTTGTATTCATTTCAATCCATTTCTCTGTTTACCAAATCACCAATATTTGATACACCTGTCCAGTTCCTAATGTTACGTAACCAAGACATTTGTTTTCGATAAATACCTTCAATTTTACTTTGGACAATATGCTATAAGAGCTCCTACTTTTTACCTCGCATCACATGCCCGAAATTTCATAATTTTATTCTATTTGTATTTGTAAAAAGCTCTCGACCTTTATTTATTCTTTGAAAAACTTAAATATTTGTGACACAATCCACCCACGAAATTCTCAGTGTTCTTCTATGGAGCCACATTTTACAGGCATCTAGTTTATTCATAGGGGTGGTTGTCAAGGTCCGTATTCCTACTCCATATAATAGAACAAACCATACTTAGCATTTCATAAAACGTAAACGAAGATCCAAGTTTAAATCTGCGCAGCAAAATAACTGTTTGTATATAATAAATGCACTTGTCACCATTTCAATACCACATCTTATTACTTGTTCACATGTCCAATGTTAATTCAGCCAACACCCAAGATGTAGGTCTTAACGGTTAATCTGAAAAGTTGTGTGTTATAAAAGGCCATAATCTAACATTTTAAGATGGGAGTGCTTTTAATTAGTAAAGTCCCACACTACCCAGGGAAACCTAGCACAATACTTTCGATGTTTTCTACGCACATGCGTAAAAATAAAATTAAAAGTCAATTGTGAAATTATAAAATACATATTTTTCAATATTGAATTTTAATTTATTAAAATAATCATTACCTTAACCTTGCAAATTAATTGCAAATTATAATATGAAATGTTTTAAAAACATTTTTTTTTAAATTAGAAAAATAAACAAACCAAAGAAAGGTGCGGTTATGAGATCTTAAAAATT
Source organism: Dolichopus griseipennis (assembly GCA_963082915.1). Classification (NCBI taxonomy): domain Eukaryota; kingdom Metazoa; phylum Arthropoda; class Insecta; order Diptera; family Dolichopodidae; genus Dolichopus; species Dolichopus griseipennis. The sequence continues at coordinate 139,066,244 of OY720442.1, read as the reverse complement.
CATTTAAAGTAATTACTCTTGAAAATGATTTGTGCAATTCGCAAAAAGTTCATACAACAAGGTTTCCTTTAAAATTAAATTCAAATAAAAAAGATTTAAAATATCATGTACACCAATCGATTTATCGTAAATTTAAATAATCGATTAACTTAAATTGTTACAAATTATAAAACTTAAATTATTTTCTCATAACTATAGTTTTTTTTCAAATAAAATTCCGAATTTTATAATATTATGATTTTTAGAATAATTTTTTCCAAAATGTTCATTAAAAAAAAAAAAATTTCAATAATTCTTCCCTAAAGCTTAACAATTTTTTGTTTTTCGAAATTAATCTCCAATAAAATTTTTGAAATGGCAACAAACACCAATCCCAAGTAACTTTGCCCAATTGAAGTATAAAAAAAAAAACTTGCATTAAAATACGATTTAACTAAAATAAAAATCCTATAAACAAACTGAGGTTAAGAAAACACGACTTTCTTGTATACATAAAGGTTAAATGGCATTAATTTAATAATAAACAATATATAAAATATCCCAAAAAAAAAAATGGTGATATTGGGCGAAGTAAAACAATTGTATCAAAAAAAAACTAAAAATGGTTTTTTCCAAAATTCTGATACACACCTTCTTCTATATGTAAGGCCGGCCCCCCTAAAAAATAATTTACAAAAAATTAAATTAATTCATGTTTATCCCTCTAGGAAATCTTTAAAGATAACTACAGATCAAGTACAATCTGCTGTTTTTTATTGTCTTCTTATTTTCTTCTAAAAAAAACAAAATTCAATTCAAAAGACCCTCAGTTAATAAGTAATTTTTTTTTTTAAATTCAATTTAATTTAATTTTTATTAATAAATTTTATGATTAAGGTGATTTTAAATAATTAATATATAACTGTTATACATATAAATTCAATATTAGAAATAATTAAATTATAAATTAAAAAAAAAAAAATTGTATAATGAACAATTATCCGGAAATAAATTTTTTTTTAATTTACCAATTTTATTTTGTACTCAATTAATTTAATCCAAATTACATGTATACGCAACAATGTTTATATACTTTCAATGACAATCTTGTACTTTAAAAAATTAAACATTTTTTTTTTGTATAACAAAATAATTTTTAATGTTCAATTTATATAAATTACTTACTAATTTGTTTTTTAATTTTTTTTTTTTATTTTAATTTTTAAATTTATAGTAGCACCAGCACCAGATATTGATAAAACAGATCAATCAACAGCTGGATCATGGTGGCAATCACATGTAGTAACACCAGTACCAGATACAAATTATTTTTCAGCAACACATGGCCTAGTCCAAACACATCCATCATTAAGTGGTGGTATACCAAGACCAATACCATTAACTGATAATAGTTTACATTCAACGTCTAGTGGTAGCAGTAGTATTAGTAGTACAAGTAATAATATAGTTGCAAATTCTAGAAAAAGTTTAACAAATGGTAAATTAGGTAATGCATTTGGTTCAACAGTTAGTAATACTGTTGTTAATCCAAATCCAAAATCACCATTTAGACATTTAGATTTTTCGACATCAGCAACAGCTGAATTAAGAAGAAATCCATTATTATCAGCACCAGATGAATGTGCAAGAGCATGTCGTGAAGGTGAACCACCAAGAATATGTTATTATCATTTTACATTGGAATATTATACTGTATTGGGAGCGTAAGTATATAATTGTATATATTATATATATATACATATTTATATTTATATATTTATATATATATATATATTTTTTTTTAATCAAAAATTTCATAAATAAAACAAATTTTGATTGGTTGACAGTTCATTTAATTCATTTTTTAACAAATTTGTTACCTTATCAATCATTTTTATATTAAAATTGACATTTTTTATATTATTTTTTTTTTAATTTTTTGATTTTGAATTTTTGAATGTTAAATTTTTTTTTTTTAATAAGAGATAAAATTTATATTAAAAAAAAATTTTTGATAACTTATCGAGGGCACGCATTCTAATTCAAAATAAATTGGATAGATGAATTGTTTAATTAAATGGCGGAAATGATTAAAATTTAATTAGTAATTGCTTTGTTTTTGTATATTATAGTGGTACCTATATATACTGTCAATATAATATTTATTATTTAATTTATTTAATTCACAAAATTAAAAAATGGTTCGTTCCTTTCGTTCTATTTATAAAAAAGTACCACCATTTTGCCACAGTTCTTTTTTAATCAAAGTATTAAAATCTACTGTAATTACAAGTAATCAGTTTTTTTGATAAATTTTGTGAAATACTTAAAAAAAAACAGATTTAAAGCGACAAAAAGTACTGAAAATTATTTTAGAAAAAAAAAATAATTAAAGCATAGAAAATAATCTTGTAAATAAATTTAATTTAAGTATTTTTTTGTAAATACCTTGAAGGTTAAAAAATTAAAATAGTTTTGTGCAATTTGTACTTGCTTTTTTTTAATTTCTTCCTAATTTAAATTATCTATAAATTGTTTTTTTAAAAATATTTTTTTTTTAATTTTTTAAATTTTTAATTTGATCAAATACTTATTCATAGTACTGTTATATAAATTGAATTTCTACAACAAAACTTATATAAATTTGTATAACAGTTTTTTTAAATTAAGGACTTAAGAATTAAATTTCTTAAGGCATTGGTATTCAAGATTTCAATAAGTTTGTCATAAGGCATATATGTTACTTTAGAAGTTACATTAGAAGTAATCCAAATTTGTATTAAGAATTCAGTCTTTATACAAGATATTTGTTTTTAAAGTTTAATAGTTTTTTGTATAAAACATTTGTATCCTCTCTTGGAAATAGGAATATTATAAACCTAGTAAATTCCATTTTTTTCGAACAAATACTTATGATGTAAATAGGCTTGCTAGCTTAATAGTACTTTAGGGAACATAGGGCTTCCACATAGCCTTTGATTTCAGTATATAATATGAATCTTTAAACGCCTTAGCTTAGACCATAACCTCTGTAATTGAATTATTTATACAGTATATTATTTTAATTAGTTTTAGATTAAAATAACCACCTAATTCCGAAAAATATTAAAACCTCTGTTAACAATAGCTTAATACAATTAATATGTAAAATCCTTTTTTATATATATATATATATATATATATATAGTATATATATTCAGTATATATATATACTGACAATACTTTCGAATTTATATTGTACATAAGATACCGCCGTATACTTAAGAATGCGAATTATTTATAAAAAATAAAAAACATTCCAATTTACCTTAATGGATTAATATTAATCAATTTTGAATTAGTATTAATCCATTTTTTTCTAATTTATTAATACTAATTTCTGATAATAATACTAATCGTAATTAGTATCAAGTTACCTTAATACGAATTAATATTAATCAATTTTTTCTAATATACATATATAAATAATTAATTAATTCAACTAATTTATTTATTAAAACATTTGAACAAATTAATTAATTTTTAATTAATTGTAATGTTTAATTAAAGTTTTACATTAAAATTTAATTACTAAAAAGTAATTAATAAAATATTTCTCAATTAATTAAAAGTATTAATTAAAGTATCAATTAATTAAAAGTCTCAATTCTGAAAATACTTATACCATTTTCAGTTATAATAATATTATCAAAATTTAAATTAAATTTTTTGAATTATTATAAAATAAAACTATTAATACTTAACCTAATAATAAATATTAATTTATTATAAGTTAATTTTAAATATATATTTGGAACATATTAATTATAGGATTATAAAATATCAAAAATTTAATTCCTATTAAAATTGAACCAGACTATCAATTTCAAATGCTATTTTTAAAAGGTTTTAAAATATTAACTTATCATATTTAATAAATAAAGTTATAACTGATCATAAAAATTATTTATTGAAATTATTAAAATATCACATTCCCAAAAATTGTATCTATTTATTCAAAAAAAAAAATAATTATGTGACTATTTAAATTTAATTTGACAAATAATTATACAACACCACATTTTAAGTACATTTTTAATGATATCTAAATAATCTTTTTAAATAAAATTGGTTTTTTTTTATTATTTTTATTATTATTAATTCTTTTAAATATTAATTCATAATTTTTATTTTTTTACATCTCTTACAATAAAATGTGAATTAATTTTTATTATTAATGATATTATTAAATTTAAAAACTTTTTAATTCTAACCAAATATAGTTTGAAAAAAAAATAAAAATCAAATAAAATTTTTAAAATTATTTTATTATAAATATAATAACAGTAAAAATAATAATAATTGATTGTAATAAAAAAAAAAATCTATAATAATCATAATCTCATATTATTATTATTATTAAAAACTATATCTTATATTTAAATACACAATATAAAATAATCATTTAATCCATCTATGAAATACACCTAATAATAAAATTTTTTGATTTACAAAAAAAAAACAAACAAATTTTAAACAGTTCTAATAAAATTCTTATTTAACTATTCATAAGAAGTCATTCATTCACAATGGTATTTTTTCTTTGGGTACATGCAATAAGGCCAAATGAAATAAAGCTAAATTGCAATTTTTTGACTTTATTTCAATACCACATTTGAAGTGAAACCAAAATCATAATTTCTTGAAAAAATTTTAAAAAAGAAATAAAGCCAAAAATATTTTAAACATGAGATAAATCAAAATTAGTATTGCCGCTTTTTCCAGAATATTTATATATATATAAAAATCCAGATTATAATTATGTGATTATACCAGATTCTGAATCAGGAGGGATTTTATAGTAAATAAATATTTTGGAAAAAGAGAATACCTGATTTTGAACCCAACTCTTAAACCTCACCTAATTCAGAATCCCACATATACAAATATTTAATATTCTGGCAAAAGCGGCAATCCTGATTTTAATCCAACTCTAAAATCTATCCTAATTGAGAATCTCAATTACACATATATATATATAAATATTCTGGAAAAAGCGAATAAAACCAATAACAAAAGTAATTTTCACAAAATTTCTGAAAAATAACAATTCAATTAACAATTCAATTGTTTGAACATTAAAAAATAAATTGGCTTTATTTCAATTTTTCATATTGAAATAAGACCAAAATTTAAAAATTCGTTTTTTGGCTTTATTTCAATTATGATAATAAAATAAAGTCAATTGGCTTTATTTCATTTGGTCTTATTGCATGTACCCTTTTATTTTTTTGTATCTTAACAATAATATAGTAAATACGATTCAATTTTTTTATTTTTATACATTGTCACGAGCAATAATAATCGAACAAGGTCGATACAAATCGATTCAATTGAAAAAAAAAACCTTAACTTTATCTAACAAAAAAGAAAAAAACAAACCGAATCATGGGCGTTGTTTAACTATTAAAACTGTTTTTATTTGAGACACTTTTATTATTATTATTATTACAGAAGAAATACTTAAATGTAATATGTATCTATATTCTATATATACTTGTGCTACCATAATACTATATTATAAGTATCCGGTTTTGATATTATAACTATTGCCAGTAGTGTACTAGGAAAATAAATCTATAAGATAAAAAATGAGTTTTAACAGTATAGATAGCTTAAAATTAAATATTGTATTTGGTTGATTTATCAGGTTGAAGACTCACCCATTTTAAAACTTTAAAAGTTATAATTTAAAATCTTTAATTTTAAATAAACACTATATAGATTAACGGTCCCAATTTAATTTTGATTGAAAAACAATTGAATTTCGAACATCATGTATATGTATATATTTTCCAGAATTCGTCGGAATTCAATGTATAATTTAAGTATAGTTTATAGTTACTGTAATTCTTATAGAAATAACCAACGATAAATCATTCATAATATTTATTACAAAAATTTTAAATTTATGGTTGAATCAGTGAATTTTACTTAGAATCAGTGATGTCCAACCTAATTTTGATTCGGGCCAAAAATTCAATTTTGATTTGATGGTTTTTATATTTTATATGAGCTGTTAAAAACTGATCTTAGATAAAGGAATTCTTCGTTGGAGTCTTTTATAAAAATTCTTAATTATAAATGTTTTTACTCAGGGCAATTTAATTTCAAACTATTAATACTTAGCTATTGACTGTACATCTGTAACTGCACATCTGTAAACGCTTCATTCATGTCAAATATCAAAGAATTTTCAAATAGTAGTATTTAATTTGATCATCATTGTTGCCAACAATTTCACGAAAAAAAAATATAATTTATTAGAAGCTTTGAGGGCCAAAAACTATAAACTGGCGGGCCATAGTTTGGACGTAGCTGATAGTTTCGATCCAGTTTCTATAACAAAAAATTTAATTGAAACTAAAAACAAAAAAAATTATTACTAATAAGCTGAAAAAAAAAATATAGTATATATCATGCGATAAAATCATGTTTCATGATATATTCGATTTGTACATTTATAATTTTAATTGTCTTCTGATGTTTTTGATCAAGTTTTTTTTCAGATTTGAGTGTCAAATTTAAAAAAAAAAATATTTTGGACAATTGTTAATTTGTAATCAAATAGTTTTATCGTAAATTTAATTGATTTTATCGTAACTAGTTTCTTAAATTTATTTAATACGTGGGTACCTTGTGTATATAGAAGTTTCAACGTAGAAGTTCTAAAATTTATTTTAATTATTACGACATATTGTTAAATACAAAAAAACAACACTTCTATAAAGAAAAGCTTTCATATAATAAATTCAGATTTGTTTTTGTTTGACACGCTTACTTAACGCTTACACCGTATCTGCCTTTTTTACATAATATAAGCTTAGTCGGAAGCGGGAGTAAAATACATTAGTAAAGGAAGTACTGCTGATAGGTTAGAAATGCACCAAAAAACATTTTGTTTTGAATTTTTACAAATTGTGTAGTATGGAATGTTATTTGAATTATAACATGGCAGAAGTGGACACATTAGATGCAACTTGTTTTGATTTCATGAGTTTTTATATCCAGTTTTGGAATCATCTTAGTGTAAAAGTGTAAGTGTACTCACAGTGTAATCCACAGTGTAAAAGTGAGCATTGGTTGCTCCTTTGCAGTTACATTGGAATTTTTAAGTGTCATTACTTATATATAACAAATATATTGAGAGAGGAGAGATCCGTCGAATATTTCAACAAGAGTTACTTGTTCGATAAGGATCGCCCATACAATGAAAGGTGTGATTTTGAGTTGTGGCCCAGGTAACTCAAACAAGTTTGTTTTGTGCCAGCCCTAATGTGATAGTTGTATGTAATACATCTTACATCGAATATAGGCTTTATATAGATATTAGACAGATCCTTAGGAGAAAACTATGTTTTGCAACGGGGTAGAAAGCCCAAACATTTGGCAGCATTAATCAATCTTAGGCCGAATATAGGCTTTATATAGATATTAGACAGATCCTTAGGAAAACTTATGTTTTGCAACGGGGTATAAAGCCCAAACATTTGGCAGCATTAATCAATCTTAGGCCGAATATAGGCTTTATATAGATATTAGACAAATCCTTAGGAGAGAAATATGTTTTGCAACGGGATAGAAAGCCCAAACATTTGGTAGCAATAATCAATCTTAGGCCAAATATATGCTTTATATAGATATTAGACAAATCCTTAGGAGAGAAATATGTTTTACAATAAGACAAAAAGTCCAAACATTTGGCAGCAGTTAAATAATTTTGTTTAATTACGTCAGAATTATAAAGTTATTGTATATAATAACTGCACAATGTATAATGTATTTCTATAATTATATAATATGTTATTACTTATTAGTATTAGTATTACTTATTCGTAAAGTGATTAGTAACCAAAACATCATTAATTCAAATAATGAAAAAAATAACCAAATTATAATAATCAGTAATCAATGTTAAGAATTTTAAAGATATTTGTATGTTTTTTATTTTTCCAATTCTTTTATTTTTTGGAATTTGCCTTTAGGGTACACCTAGTAGCAATATATTTATTATTATTTTTTTTTTTAATAATATACACAATATGTTGTCTATTTATTTGGTTATATATATATGTTTCTCCTATATAATTTATACTTCTAAAATATGGATATTGTGTTTTATATATATATGGTTTTTTTGTTCTTATATACCATTTAGTAAAGGTTATTGTTTTTTTTTTTTGATTTTGGGATTAGTGACTTTGGTTTGCTAAAATGTTGGAATGCTGTTTCTAAAATGGTGATTAATTCTGTTTTTTTATTTGAATTTTTTTTCTTGAATCGAATTCCAATTATGTTTAAATTTTATTAACCTTAAAATCTATCATATGTGCTGCTTATATACGAGTACACATATGTGCAGATATAATTAAATTATATATAGTTATTAATGCTATCTAGCGTAGAATAATTATTTATATACATATATATTTTCTTATATATATGTAATTTTTTTAAAGTGTTGATTATGAATGAAACGCAAAAAATGAAAATGGTTTATTGCGCTTTAACGCTCTGTTTTGATCGCGTTTTTTGTTTTTTTTTTACTTCTTGGACTTTTTGATTAAAATGGTACATGATCTGATAACCTTGCTTTATTATATGAATATATGTTTTTTTATAAATCGAATTACAGATTTATTCACAATAAGTTATTTAACATATGTATCTTGAATTTGGTATATAAGTATAGGAAATTGTAATCAAACCTTTTGCTATTACAAAAAATATGAATAGTTAAAGTATAAAACTTTTAAATATAAAATTTATTAATTTTATTACATTCTTGTTTATTTTTAATAAAATAAAACTTGATTGATATTTTAAATTAAAACAAGTTATAATTTTTATATACATAGGTATATAAGTTAAAAAATTCGAAGGGAAATACAGATTAAAATTATATGCCAATCATGTGTTAAAAGTCTTTTTTTGTAACAAACCCATGCGATTTACAAAAAAATTTTTTTTTAAATCCTTGATACATTAGGTTTTTAGGGAACATGTTGTTATGAATTAATACCGTTAATAATTTATAAAGACTAGTTTATTTTTTTTTTTTTTTTAAGTTAGTTAGTCGTAGATTATATTAATTTAAATTTAAAATTTTTTTTTTTTAATATAGTGCTTGTCAAGTTTGTACACCAAATGCAACAAATACTGTATGGAGTCATTGTCAATGTGTTTTAGCTGATGGTGTTGAACGTGGTATTTTGACAGCAAATCGTATGATACCTGGTCCAAGTATACAAGTATGTGAAAATGATAAAGTTGTTGTTGATGTTGAAAATCATATGGAAGGTATGGAAGTAACAATACATTGGCATGGTATATGGCAACGTGGTTCACAATACTATGATGGTGCACCATTTATAACACAATGTCCAATTCAACAAGGAAATACTTTTAGGTGAAAATATACAAAAAAAAATTTTTTTAATTAAACGAATTATATTTTAAAAACCGTAAAATTTTAAATACAAAATTACATTTTTTTTAATTAAATTTTTACATCATATATAATATATAGATACCAATGGACTGGTAATGCTGGTACACATTTCTGGCATTCACATACTGGTCTACAAAAAATTGATGGTTTATATGGTAGCATTGTTGTACGTCAACCACCATCAAGAGATCCAAATTCACATTTATATGATTTTGATTTAACAACACATATTATGTTATTGAGTGATTGGTTACATGAGGATGCTGCTGAACGTTATCCAGGTCGTTTAGCTGTTAATACTGGTCAAGATCCTGAATCAGTATTGATAAATGGTAAAGGCCAATTTAGAGATCCAAATACTGGTTTTATGACAAATACACCATTAGAAGTATTTACAATAACACCTGGTCGTAGATATAGATTCCGTATGATAAATGCATTTGCATCTGTTTGTCCAGCACAATTAACAATTGAAGGTCATGGTTTAACAGTTATTGCTACAGATGGTGAACCAGTACATCCGGTACAAGTAAACACAATAATATCATTCTCAGGTGAGATTTTTAATATTATTATTATTATAAATAAATACACTATGAATATTTAATTTAAATAATGTATAATTTTATTTTGATTTTAATTTTAATTTAAATTAAACATAAAAAATATAAAATATTATCTGCCAGTATGTGAAAAAAAATATATTTTTAATATCCGTTAAAGCGTGCTATTATGCAATATTTTATAAAACATTTGCTATATGTCAACTTTTGTTATGAATTTCAAATTATATATACATATTTATTATGTAATTATAAATTATATTCTAGTATTGTGTCATGTATCCTAGTACATAATTAAATTTACCGGCAAATCTTTAAAAAAAATATGTATATATATATATATATATATGTATTTCAATTAAAAAACACGATTCTTAATAAATTACAATTAATAAATATTTAATTCCATAATTTAATCAAAATAACGTTTATTAATTTTTTAAATATAAATATCCTTTAACTGTCAATAACAATTACTGACATATGAAAGTGTTAATGGATTTGAAAAATTTAATTTCCATTCATTTCTTTTTATTTATGAAATATTTACAGTTATTTTGCTGTAATAAAACATCATAACATATTTTTTTCCCACATAAATCAATTATTATAATTCGAATCGATACTTTCAACTTTTAATTTATTTTAAACATATATTGTTTATATAATAAATAATATTTATATACAAATATATATATATATATTTTAATTTTGTAATAATATTTTGAAATATATATATATATCTATATATAAATATATATAATAATTTTCTTAACCTCTTGAATAATTAATGAACACGAATCAATATAATGAATCGATATTTTCCTTCAAATAGAATCGATTTAAAACTTCATTAAAAGTAAATTATAGTAAATTCAATTCATCAATTTTATTATAAAAACTCTGTTAATTTGTTTTTTGTATATAATTTAATATAAATAAAAAATTTACCCCTAAGGATATATTCCTTTAGAATATCAATTAACTTTTAAATAATCAATCAATGTATTTATCTTACAATACATTATTAACTAATCAAATAAATATAATATAATCGATTTTAATCCATCTTTAGTAATAGCTGTTTATTTGAATTTATCATTTTGACAAGTTAACTTATCGATTTCCTATAAATCTTAAAAAATGTGATTTATTAACTTTCAATATTTCACAAAAATTGTAAATTGAATTCATATTGTATTGTATTGTTAAAAGTACTCGTTAATAGTAATTGTGTTATTTTGCATTAGTCATGTTTTATATTAAAGTATAATCAACTTTTAAATATACATATTATAATATAAATATACATAATATACATACATAGTTATATTTATTATAGTATTTATTTATTTTCTATACTTCTCAAAACTCACCTTAACCACCACCAGTAATCAAAGTAATTCAAAAATTGAAATCGTTATATTGTATATCATTGAATGCATACTTAATAATTTGTAAAAAAAAAGTTCAATCTCGTGTTATAAAAAAAATGTTATACATGTATATAGTAAAAATATTATATTAATTAAGAAATTATTAACTAATGAATTCTTAAATACTTTTATATACTCAAAACTAAAAAATAGTAGGTACGTGTTCAATTAAAAGTTCTGAAGTTTTTCTAATTGCACCAATTGTATTTGTAGGTTTATTCTTTAAGTCACACTTTTTATAATACAAATCTATAAAAAAATGCACTTCCATTTTTCTATTGTTTGTATTTTTTATTAGATTTTAATTTTTTTTTCTTTAATTTGTATTTTTTATAATATAATGGTACTTAATTTACTTAAATTATTCTAATTGTCATCGTAGGTGAACGTTATGATTTTGTAATAACGGCTGATCAACCCGTTGGTGCATATTGGATTCAAGTAAGAGGTTTAGGTGAATGCGGTATTAGACGTACACAACAATTGGCTATTTTAAGATATGCTCGTGGACCATATCAACCTTCATCACCTGCGCCAACATATGATGTTGGTATACCACAGGGTGTGGTAAGTTATAAAGCATTATACCATTTTTTTTTTAGCATGACTTTTGTTTTTAAATTTATATACATAGAATTTTTTTTTTTTTATATACTTTATTATATATATTTTTATTTTATATATTTTGTCGCTAAATTAGTTTTTAAATTAACAGTATATAAATATTATGCTTTTGTTCTTATTACGATGTGAAATAAAATAAAATAAAAAAAAATAAAATACAAAATATAAAAATTAAAAGAAATAACACAGATTATTACACAAATTGCATTGAAATAATTTTTATGAATTGAAATAGATCGTGAGAATTTTTTATCTAAATAATTCAACTTATAGAATAATAATATGTTTTTTTTTTTTTAAGAAATGAGTAATAAGTCAGGGTTATTAGAATTAATTTGAATAGATTTTTTAATAAGTATATATATATATATATTTATATATTAAAAAATAAATAAATAAAAAACGGGGAAATGAAGAAATGTATTTATAAAGAAAATTATAGATATTGGCGGTTTTATTTTTATTATTTGATTTAAATTGAACTGTGTAATTAAATTTATAATCTGTAATTTGTAAATGAATTTCTTACTATTAAATTTAAATAATTAAATTTCGCAAAGTTCAATTAAATTAAAATTTTTGTATTTTAAATTAAATGTTATATGTAATTAAATTCTTTTAATTATATATTAAATTCTATTGATATTCAGTAGTTCTTTAATTTTAATTACATATAGTAACTAATTATCCTAAAGCAAAATAATTACAAAATCCGTTTCTAAAATATTAGTATTTAGTATCTACTATAGAAAAACCCCGGAACGAATGAATAAATAAATTTTATTTTTCAAATAATATAAAAAAAAACACCCATTTTATTAAAAAAAAATATTATAGTAAAAACATAATATAATGTAGATATATTATCCTATATAAATAGTTTCTTTTACAATCTTTGCACAATCTAAACTCTAAAATTATATAAAAAAAAATATCTCATGTATTACGAGTATATTTGTGTAAAATTACCTGTAACGAAACGGTTTCAAATTTTGTTTTGTTCACCTTAAGGCAAATAATAACACTATTGTTGTCAAAATATATTTATAATATTGTCAATTTATTGAGTAATTTCAAATAAAAAAAAAATAAATTGGATTTAGATACATATTTATATACCTATATAATGTGTAATATACTCATATATATATATTTTAATATAATAAAAAAATTCTATTAAATATAAATCTAACAAGTTAAACAATATTTTTAAACATGTGTTAAATGTCCCACATGATCTATAAATAGAAATTAATCAAAATGGGCGTTAAAAACAGTCAGACAAAAACAAAGAAATCATATAAAACAATATATTTAACTGCAGTAAAACAATTTATTATAAATCACATAAAATTAAAATTGTCTTACTTTAAAATAAACTTTAACAAAACATCAAAAGATTCATAACATTTATTCCGATTTATAATAATATTCAATTGTATATTTCTTCCTATATGGTAACACTACAATTTATAACAGTTATAAAAATTAATTAAAATCTTATTAAATTTGTTTTATATATTCTTTTCACATGAATTTGGTCCTTTTTCACATCGCATTGGTTTATTTTCAAATGAATTTTTCAAATTAAATTGTTATTTTTTAATCAGCCCCCTTTTTTGGGTGTAGCAGTCAGATTAACATATTTGAAAAAAAAGTACTCATCAATTTTATAGTAGAACCTAAATATAGTTAGAAAAATTTAAAAAGTTCGTCCTAAAAAATAGCCCGTCTAAAAATTTAGGTGACATTTTTTGAGACTTGTCTAAATTTTTTCCCTTTTTTAATTCCTATTACAAAATAAAGGACTTGGCTTTTCAAATTATGTCAGTTAGACTCTCAGTTCCAAGATACTGAGCGTTTTTAAAAAAGGAAATTGATTTGAAAAAAGATGAATTTTATATAAAAAAGGACCCAGCTCAGGTTAAAAGAGTATTTATGAATAAAATATAATTTTATACCGTTACAAGTATAATTTAAAACACACCCAATTTTAATTTCAAATCTTCAGACACAAATTAAATATGGTAATAAAATAAATTCATTCATAATAAAAAAAAAACAACAATAAAAATAGAAAAAAAAAAATACTATTTAATATTAGTTATTTCTGGGAAATTCCATTTTAAATAATATTTGTTAACAGAATTGTTGTTTCCTGGGAAAATAAAGATTTTATTTTAATTTTAAGAATATGTTAATATGATTTTATTTAATTTAATGGGGAGGGTTATTAAAAATATGTTAATTAATTCCAAATAGATAGTGCATTATCCGACCGATCGCGCAGTGTTTAGGACGTCGATGTTTTAAACAAAGAATCTCGGGTTCTTGAAATCCTAGTCAGATCATATCTAATTAAAAAATAAAGGAACAGTTATATTATATGTATTGTAATATAAAATAAAGGCTGACCCACTTGCTTATCACATTGTATATTGAAGAGGATTGTATATAAACAAATAAATAAATAAAATAAATTAAAATTTTATTTAAATTAAAATTCAATTTATAAATATTAAATAAAAGAAATAAGCAATTTGTGTAATATAATTCTGCAATTAAAAAATTTCAAAAACTAAATAACTAATTAAAAACCAAATACTTTAAAGTTATTTTGTAAATATTTGTTTTATATATATATAATTTTTGTATATACATATTTATATTATATTAACTAAAAAAATTTTAAATTTTTTTCTCATTTTTATTTTTATTTTTTTTTTTTTTACAAATCATTTTTTCTTCCCCCTCCACCACAAACATACCAACTACATACAACCTTAATGTATAAAATAAAAAACAACTTTATGCCAAAAAATAAAAAAAAAATCACCAAAAATACGCTACAAAAATTATACAAAAAAAACTCCTTCTGTACGTATTTCCTATCACAACACTGTGTATTATAAAAAAAAAACAATAACAAAAACAAAAAAAAATCACACACTTTGAAAAACACTTGCTATTTACACACAACTATCAATTCTACTTTTCACAATTTGTATATATATATATATAAATTATTATATATAAATAATTATTATTTATGTAAATATGTAAAATATTATCTGCGATATCAAAAAAAAAAAAAAAACAAAAAAAAAATAACAAAAACTCAATATTCAACTTTAAAAACGGACTGTGATTGCAATTCCAAAACCAAATTAAAAAACAACAACAACAACAACAATAACTTATTGACAATATAACCTCAAAACTTATAAAATTTGACATCAAAAATGAATTTGTTATTAAAAAAAAAAAAAAAAAACTCCGAATCAATCAAAAAAAAAAAACTCCGAATCAATCGAAAAAAAAAAGGTTATGAATCCTTTAGACGCACAATGTAATAGACAACGTGATGATGCTATTTGTGTCAGTCAATTGAAAAATGCTAATGATATTGATCGTGGAATATTACAACAAAAACCTGATGTTAAAATTTTCTTACCATTCCGTTTCTTCTTATATCGTCCAGAAGATTTATTCTTACCAAATACCTATAATAGATTTTTAGGTAAGTTATTCAACTACTATGGCCATTTATGGCCATTTATTATATAATTGAGATTTAAATTTTTTTTTTTAATTTTAATAACAGTCGCACCAACTGGAGATCATGTAATTTCATTAATTGATGAAATATCATATTTATCTGCACCTGCTCCATTAACTTCTCAATATGATGATATTAGTCCTGAACAATTTTGTAATGGTGATAATAGACCAGCTGATTGTGGTCCAAATTGTATGTGTACTCATAAAATTGATATACCATTGAATGCAATTGTTGAAATTGTTTTAGTTGATGAAGGTATATATATATATATACTATATACTATATGCAATTAAATTAAATTAAATATTTTATTAAAATTGGATGTTTTTCTGAATTTATTTTTTTGTAGTTCAACAACCAAATCTTAGTCATCCATTCCATTTACATGGTTATGCATTCAGTGTTGTTGGTATTGGTAGATCACCAGATTCAAATGTTAAAAAAATTAATTTAAAACATGCATTAGATTTGGATAGAAGAGGTTTATTGCATCGACAATATAATTTACCGCCATCAAAGGATACAATTGCTGTACCAAATAATGGTTATGTAGTATTAAGATTTAGAGCTGATAATCCAGGTGAGGTTTTTTTATTAATTAATTAATAAAATTATACATTAAATAAGAATATTTTATTTAATATTGATTTCTTTTTTTTTCAATATATAGGTTTCTGGTTATTCCATTGTCATTTCTTATTCCATATTGTAATTGGTATGAATTTAATATTACAAGTTGGTACTAATGCTGATTTACCACCAGTACCACCAGGTTTTCCAACATGTGGTGATCATACACCGCCAATCCCTATAAATTAATACTATTATTTTTTTATTTTTTTAAACAAAATTTAAACCTCTATTTCTAAAATAAAAAAAAAACACAACAAAACAAACAGAACAACGACATTATATACTAATTATGTACTGTTTTTAAAAACAAAAATTAATATAATATAATATATAATATTAAATTTTTAATAGATGAATGAATGTTAATAAGAAAAAAAACAAAATAATAATTAAATAAATTTTATTTTAAAATACATATATATATATAAAAATATATATAACAATAATGGAAACTTATATGTATACCTGTATATACTTAAACTTATATAAATATTTATATATATGTATATTTGTATTGTATATTAAAATATTATAGATATATAATTATGTAGTTTTAATATGGTTAAAAGTATAATTAAAATTCGCAACACAAATATATAATGTAAAAATAAAGCAGATATACATACTAATAAATACAAGGGCCAAGTGAATAAATAATAGTAAATACTAAAAGGTATTTACTATTTGAAAAAGTATTAGCTTTCTAGTAAAAGCAAATACTTCATTTGAAGTGAATAATCGTTTACTTTTACTACTAAGTAATTGCTGGAAAATTCTAAGTAAGTACTTCCAAGTATTTACTTTATATTTTAAAAATAATAAGTGTTTACTTAAAAAACATGATTCTGCATGTAATGTGAGCATGTATGACTCATATGAATTTGCATTTTTTTAATGCATTTAAGAATGTATTGATCATTGTATTTTGCTCCGCAAACATGTCTAGCAAAGACGAAATTTCGAAAAATAAAATATTTGCAGACACACTAGTTTTAGTCAACTTGCTTAAAAATAATGTAATTGTACTGGAAAATCTATGTTTCCAAAAGTGATAGTAGAAAAGGAAAAAGCCTAGTCTATAATTAAAGATGAATACAGATGAATACACTGTAGTACGATGAATTTCAAAATCTTCTGCTACACCACTCTGAAAACCCGGATCACTCATGTAGCATAAAAATAATATTTCCATTTTCTTTTTGGAATAAGTGCTCCTCCTCTGGTTTCGGGACTTTCTGGTAAAAATTCATTGCATAAAAATCGATTTTAATAGGCGAAAACCTCAATAGACATTTCGATTTGTCAGGACTAAGATTTCTTCTTCCTCGGTAATACTTAGATTCACGTATTTGAAGGAAAGCAGCCATCTTTATACACTGAAGGTAACCATATACCTATCTTCAAAATTTTTAAGTTCTTACGAGAAATGGAAAGTATTAACTGAGTTTTATTCACATCATTTTAAGTAAATACTAGGAAAAACTAAGAATATTAGTATTTACTATACCGAAAAAGTAAATGCTTAATATTGAGTCTTTACTTATTTTTTTATTCACTTAACTTTAAGTATTTACTTAATAATCCACTAGTAGAAGCATTTACTATTTTTTATTCACTAGGCCCTATTGAAAACATAAAAAAAAAAAAAACAATACAAAAACAAAACAAAGATCATATAAAATAATTATGTAATTAATTTATCACTATCATTATTTTAATTATCATGTATAAAAAAAAACTTCCATTTAATAATTAAATATACAACTATACATCCATACAAATAAACAAAAAAATTGAATACTCAACAAAATCCCAACTATATATATATATATATTTAAAATCATCCAATTATCCTATAAAGATATATATGAATATATACAAGAAAACAACTTATTAAATCCTTTGGATATACGCATAAGGATTTTAAATAGTTCTTTTCATAACATCCCATATATAGAACAGTTGGATGTAATGGGTTAAAAAAAACAACAACAACAACAACTATTAAAAAAAAATAATATTTAAGTCATTATTACAAATACACATATACACATATGATTTTCATTAAACTTTAATGTATAAATCATTTATTCCTTTTTGTTTTATATATATATATATATATATATAGTAATTTTGTACAAATGTAATTTTTTTTTGTTGTATATTTTTCCATTATATGTATATGTATATTGTATTTTAAATTTTTTGTAAATGTAAATGTAAATGTAAAAAAAAAGAAAACAAAAAATAAGCAGATAATTTAAATTAAATTAATTTGTTAAAAGGGATTTTTCTATAATTTCATTAAAAAAAAAAAAATAATAAAAAATAAAAAAAAAAAAATTGAAAAAAAATAAAAATTAAATAATTCTTATGCTTCGATTATATAATTAAATTTATCATCATCATAAATTTTAAATGGAAATATATTAATAATAATAATATTTCTATTTAAACGTATATATATATATATATATAGTATATATAGAATATTGTAAATTTATAAATAATTTTTAACAACTTTTATTCTAAACTTATCAACTTATCATCATAATTCAGGAAAATCCAAACTTATCAACTGATCATCATTATTCAAGAAAACTTTCTTTTCTATTTTTCAATTAATCAAGTACTTTCATTTCAATAATTTAATTAGTAACTAACACTAATATACAATCGTTATAACTATTTCCAAATGTAATTCTTTAATATTTATTAAATTATTTTAATTTATATTTTATTTAATAAATATTAAAGTAATTATGTATATATTTAATTGTATTAAAATATTATAGAATATCAAAAGCCATTTCCT
Source organism: Dolichopus griseipennis (assembly GCA_963082915.1). Classification (NCBI taxonomy): domain Eukaryota; kingdom Metazoa; phylum Arthropoda; class Insecta; order Diptera; family Dolichopodidae; genus Dolichopus; species Dolichopus griseipennis. The sequence continues at coordinate 139,047,142 of OY720442.1, read as the reverse complement.
ATATTATTCCATTTGCTAAATTCTTTTTAATTATAAATTATGAGACTAAGTATTAATAATTTTATTAAATACTAACTAATTATAATGGGTCAATTTATTAAAAAGTAGTAAATGCTAATAATTAAAGGCTTTTTAAGATTTAATCAGTATATAAAACACTGCTCTGTTTTTTTTTTTAATTTAGCTTATTCATATTAGCCCTGCATTTAAGTATTATTTATAGTAAATACTTTAAATTTGTACTTGTAATCCATTTTACTTATTATTTTTAATGTTTTTTTTTTTTGATTTCATCTGAGATTCGAGTTCATGTCATATCCTCCAAATAATAATTAAACTTAAAAAAAATATATTTCCAAAAGATCAACTGCATTTAAAGTACTCGTATTCACTAATTTTTATTCATTTGGCCAATTGTATTCTTACTACTATAATATATACAAGTATTCAATCTAAAACACTGCCATTATTTTAAGAAAAAAATAATATTTAAAAAATTCTTTTATATATTTTTTTTTAGATTTGAAAATATTAATTTAATTAATAATATATTAATATTTAACTATTTGGAAAATGAATTTTCTTTTACAATATAAGTTATACTCAGAAATAAATTTACAAGAACTATATATATATATATATAAAATTGTTGCTTTCGTTAAAACTCTTTAAAAAAAACGCTTTAAAAAAACAAAAAAAAAAAAAAAAAAACAAACTCTTTAAATATATATTAAAAATATTTTAAAACTAAATAATATTAAAAAAAATTAAAAAAAAAAAATGTTAATAAAAGAGTTAAATTATTATTTATCTATTTTAGTTTTTTTTTTTTTTTTTAATTAAAAACAAAATGTATATAATATAATATGTGTAAATATATGTATATGTAATTGTTGATCAAGGAAAAAGAACTTAATATAAATATAGTACTGAGAGATCATAACTAAAATCGTTAAAAAAAGTCAAAATATAGTTTTATTAAAATTTTCATTTAAAAAAAAATTGTATATATATAATATTAATTAGAAAAATTATCAACCTTTTTTAAAAATATACATTTTTCTTTCAATACATTAAAAAATAAACTTTTTGAATACTTTTGAAAATTATGACACATAAAAATTACAAAAACAACGAAATATAAAGTACTCTTTCTTTGATTACAATTGGTAATTGTTGATTTTATAAGATGACAATTTGTTTTATTTAAATATTTTGATGTTGCATTGTTCCAATTGATTTTTATTTTTTTAAGAATATTAACTGTGGACCTTACCTAATCAAAAGCGTACGACGTATGACGTATAATACGCCGTACGTCGATACGTCGACGTATCCCGAAATCGATACGCGCGTACGTAATATAAAAACTTTTTATTTATTCAATGTCAACAAATAATCACCATAACAACATAACAAAAAACAATAACAAAATTTAATACACTTTGTCAATTTTTAAATTTTAAAAACCCGATGCATAGTACGTCGCGTATTTCGGGAGCTCTCATTTAATTATATGTATTTAAAATTATTTTGACAGAAAATGTACGCCGTACGTCGTGATTAAGGTAAGGGCCTAAATACCAATTATTTTTAAAAATTTATATTCAATAAATTAATTATAAATTACAAAATTAAATAATATGCAGTACATAAAATTACAAATTTTAAAGAAAATACTTATAGAATAATCTCTTTAATTAATTTTTGTCCTAAATAAATCCAATTAACTATGTATATTAAACTCTTCGATACTTCTTATCCGATTGTATTATAATTATATCAAATATTTAATATAAAACTAATTTTTAATATAAAATTAACAATTACCTTAATTATTAATAATATTATTAAAATTAAAAAAACACATCCATATAATAAATATAATAATAAAATAATGAATAAACACTTGTATTCTTGTGTGTGCCTTTATAAGTGTTTGTTTTATTTTATTTTATTTTTTTTTTTTTTGTATTAAAATAATTATAATTATATTTTTAATTTTCATTATAATTACGCTTAGTTTATTAAGAAATCATAATAATTTTAACAGAGTGTTTCATAAATAAATATACATAATAATATATATATATTTTTTTTTCTCAATGAACATAATTTAAATTAAAATCTTGCGAATGAATTTATACATAATATAAAATTAAAAAAAAAACTCAAAAGATAAATTTAAAAAAAATATATATATATAAAAATTAAAAAAAAAAAAATACTTCCATCACACATTTACACAAGAATGTAACATAGATTGTTTATAATAAATTATTAAATTAAATAGGAAAAATAAAATTTTATAAAATAAAAATAATTTGTATAAATTTTTTTATTTTTTGTATATATAAAAGTTTTTTTTTAGTTGAATATTTTTAGTAAAAATAACAAATAATTAATAATATTATAATTTAATATTGTATATAAAAATATAAACTAATACTAAAATTAATATTATAGTAAATAAATTGTTATATAGGTATTTTATAAGAAATTTTAATTGAATTTTTTGATATTTAATAAAAATTAATTTAATAATATTTAAATACGATATTAAATCTATTGAAATACCCTAAAATAAAATGTTTTATACGAAACTTATAGATGTATATAAATATTAATTACACGTGGATTAAAACTGTTTATAGATTATTACAATAACTATTTATTTTCTATAATATTAGCTTTAGTTAAATTTATAAATATTAATTCAAATGCCATTAGACTTGATTGATTAAAATATGACACATAATCAAAGTATAAATTGAAATTAAAAATTGTTAAATATTTTAATTATCCAATTTAAAAAATTTTTAAAATATTTTTAATGCTTCAAGTAAATATAATAAAAAAACAAATTAATTTTTTTGTACATTTAATTAAACAAAATTATAATAAATTTTGTTATATAATAAAATTGTACAAACATTTTTTATAAACCAGAGTAAGTTTTTATTTAAATTACATATTTTTTAAATTTATTTTAATTGCTTTATTCTATATTAATTTTAAATATGTATTATTATAATATATTAATAATTATTATATTTAATTGCTTTAATTATAATTAAGAATTTATAATTAATTAGGAGGATTATATAGATGTTGTCTGAATGTGTGTACATAATAATAACTATAAAAATTTAAAAATAATGACAATTGCATACTTTTAGGAAGATTAAAAAAAAATGTTTTTAAAGTATTTATTATAATGTACAAAAATTTGAAAAATATGAAAAAAGACATTCAGTCCTATATTCCAAATTTTTTTTTTTTTGTATTCTTTTAATAAACTTAAAATTTAACAAATTTAAAATTTTTCAGGTATTAAATCCGTTAGATGCCATTTGTGATGTTAAAAGACGTGATGCAGTTTGTGTTAGTAATTTAAAAAATGCTAAAAAATCTGATAAAGGTGTTTTAGTTGATAGACCAGATGTGAAAATTTTTCTTCCATTTAGATTTTACTTTTATCGACCAGAAGAACTTTTTACACCAAATACATATAATAAGTATTTAGGTGATTTTGAATAATTTTTTTAAATTTATTTTTTTTTTAAATTTTAATATTATTAATAATTTTTTATTTTATCTTGTATAATTTTAGTTGCTCCTGGCGCCGATCATTTAATATCTTTAATTGATGAAATATCATATGCAGCACCACCATCACCAATGTTATCACAATTAGAAGATATACCACCAGAATTATTTTGTAATGGTGATAATCGTCCGCCAACCTGCGGACCCAACTGTGAATGTACACATACCATTGATATACCATTAGGTGCTATTGTTGAAATTGTATTAGTTGATGAAGTGCAACAAACAAATTTAAGTCATCCGTTTCATTTGCATGGTACAGGTTTTTATGTTATTGGTATGGGACGTTCACCAGATACTGCTGTAAAAAAGATTAACTTAAAACATGCATTAGAATTGGATCGTCGTGGTGTATTAAGGCGTGATTTTGCTAAACCACCACTTAAAGATACTGTTGCTGTTCCAAATAACGGTTATACAATAATCAGATTTCGTGCTGATAATCCTGGTTTTTGGTTATTCCATTGTCATTTTCAATTTCATATATTAATTGGTATGGATTTAGTTATACATATTGGTACTAAAGCTGATTTACCACCAATACCACCAAATTTTCCTAAATGTGGCAATCATATACCACCTATTACATTGTATTAGACGGTAATTCAAATGAATTTTATGTGCTTAAAACAAAATATTTTTTAGAAATTGTTAGATATGATGTTTTATTCTTTTTTTTTTCTTAAATTTAAATATTTGAAAAAAAAAAGCAAAATATCAAAATTGGAAAGCTCTTAAAATTAAAATTTTTACTGGAAAAGAAATTTTTATAAACTTTGCAAAATTTTAACCACTTTTTATTTTAAAAACTAGTCGAGCATAAGTGTTCAATGCTTCTAAATTTTTCATATAGTAATAATAAATTTCTTCATTTGTAACCAATACTTGTTCTGTTGATTCTTTTTATCTTCCTCTAGATATTCTTATTTCTATTACTCTTAATACTTGACCTCGCACAAATCTTTTTTATTAATTATATTTTTGGTATTAATGAAAATTTTCTTAATTCAGTAAAAATTGATTTTAATTTTATATAATAAATTTAAAAAAAAAAAAAACTTATTATTCAAAAATAGATAAAAATTTAAACCTTTAAATAATTTCAAAAAAAAATTTAAATAGATAACTATTTAAAAATTAATTGCCATTTAATTCGTGCTATTTAAGTGGAATTATAAAGAAATAAATTTTATTTCGTCATTAAATATTTAAAATGCATAATAAGGAAAATGATGAATTTTATTTATCTAATCTTTTAAAATTATTTTTATTATTTTTTTTTTCAAAAATACTGTTAAAAAAAATTGTATTAAATATTGCCAAAAGTGTGCACCATTATGTAATAAATAATTTAATTAAGCTGAATAATTAATTAAATTAAAAAAATTATTATTTATTATTTCTTTATGTTGTATATTTTATTCCCCTCAAAGTTAAATTATTCATTTACACTATCATACTTGAATTTCTTACTATAATAAAGTGTATATATATATATATTAATTACATTTAAAACCAAAACTAATTTATAATTTAGTTATTTGTTTTAAATATTACAATTTTAATTTTTATATCATTTAAAAACTTGGTAATTCTCTTTTAAGTTTAAATTTTGTCACATTTAGGTTAATTTTATTTATTGTTTTTTTTTTTTATTTTTTTTTTTAACAAATCCATAATGATAAGTAATAAGAAATCATTAGAAAAAATAATTGTTTTTAATTAAATGAAAATTTTTTAAAATAAAATAAAATTTATATTATTTTTAATATTTCAAAATCCAAATGATGAGATTACTAACTCCAATTACTATTAAAAGATATAAATAAACCCCTTTGTACACCCACTGTATAATTAAATATAAATCTTCAATTTACTTAAATGTGTTCTTAATTTAATTAAAATAAATTATCATATTTTTTTTTATAATTTTAAGTTCTAATACTCTAGTTATGTGATTCATAGGAAAAAAAAATATATTTTAAGTAATTTTATATAATATTGTTATGTAAAAAAATTAAATTGATATATTATAAATAAAAAATAAAAATTAAAAAATATTTATGAACTTGTATTTATTTAATGGAAAATTTCCTTATTACTTTGGAAAATTTCCTTATACTGATTCAAATTGGTCTGAATAAAAAATTGATTTGCTTTAAATTCTGATGAATAAAAATTAGTTCAAAAAAGGTTTTCCTGCCGATCCATTGACAATTTTTTTATGTACATTTCATTAATAAAGCTGGTGCTTAAGATAGGCACTAACTTTATTATATTAATTAGAGAAATCTTAAATGAAATGTAAAGAAATCCGTTTAAAGCTATGACGATAGAATAAAAAGAGAGTGGACAAATGAATAAAACCATGTTTTTATCATTAACATAATATTTTATTAGTTAAAATCATATACTTATTATTTATTTATTGTTATATAAGTTTTATTTTATTTAAATATTTATGTAAATTGTTTAGGTAAAAAATTTGAATATAATTTTTATAAATTTTTTTTTTTTTTATTTCTTTTTTTTTTCTGTAATATTTTAAATATGAAAATCAAATTTTTGTTTCGGTTTTGAGGTATAAAAGCTAACTGGAGGTTAATACCAGAATATCATTTCTAAAATATAAATGTATATAACTTTATTTTTTTTTTGTTTAACTCTTTTCTTTTATATAAATTATGTTTTGGACAGCACAGAAAGTGCAAATAAATTCTTTTCAACATACCACAATAATTTCTAACTACAATACAATACAATACATAAAAAAAATTGTAAAATCTTTTTTTTATATTACAAACCAGTCCATTTAATATCTCTCTACTGAAAAATTTGATTCTTTATATTTTAAATAAAAATTTATGTTAAGAAAGAAATTTTGCATTTTATGTAAATTTAAAATTTTAATTGATTATCTGAAATATTTGCTTAATTTCAATTTAAAAAATAATGTAAAAAAAATGTAAGTTTACTAAAAATTTTCTTATTTGTATCTTGTATCTTACATATTTGAAAGAGAAAATAATTGATTACTTAATTATTTTAAATTTTTATTAAATTATTATTAATATTTTGTTGTCTCTTTCGTTTTGCATCAATAGCATCAATGATTGGTTGGCGTTTAGCTTGATATGTTTTATTCAAGTCTTCGATTTCTTTTTCCATTTCATAATCGATGTTAGCCAATTTTTGTTGTAAATCATCAAAACTAAGAAATTTTAAAAATTCAAATTCGCCATCAATAATATTACGAAATTCATATTTATGATCATTGGCATCTAGAATTGGTGCTTGTATTATTGAATTTGCAGCTGGATTATTTGCAGCATCCATATTAGTTATTTGATTTTGGTATTGTCCACTTAAAGAATCAGTAGGGGCAGTCGGTTTAACTTGATATTGTTGTTGCATATTAGGATATAAATTTGCAACATTTTGAGCATTATGATTGGCAACTAAAGACGACTCAATTTTATTCTTTTGTAAAATTTTATTCTGATCGTTATTTTCTTCCATTTTATTATTTAAATTCGTAATAGTGGCACCATCATCCTCTGATTTTTTCTTATCAAAGTGATCTAAGAACGATGGTCGATACTTTGATTTTTCCTGGTTTGAATCTAAATTTTTTAGAGTTGAATCTTCCGAATCACTGTTAATAACCATAGTACCTAAATTTGATTCAAGTTCTATCATTGTAGCATTATCAGGAATTAATGTTCCACAATCTTTATTCGATATCATTGTTCTATCTTGAAGTGCATCAGGAACTAAAGTTCCCGGATCATTAATTATTTCAGTAGGTTTATTAGGATCTAAATTGTTTAGTTCTTCTTGATTTTGTTGTTGATACAATATACTCTTTGCTTGATTAATATTATTAATGCTCTGTCTATTAATACGTTGATGTTCCCTCATTTCACATGCTTCTGCTATTATTTGATTTAAAATACTACGTGCCTTTGAGTTTCTAATGAAATCGTGATCTAATAAATTAGATGCAGTGGCTCTTTCTTCCGGATTTTTAACAAGACATAAACTTACAAAATCTATAAATTCGGTAGTCCAGCGATCAGGTTCTCTAAATGATGGTGGAGGTTTTTGTGGTATCATAAATATGGCTCTCATTGGATGTATGTCACCGTAAGGTGGTTTACCTTCAGCCATTTCTAAAGCTGTTATTCCTAAAGACCAAATATCTGCAACACAATTATAACCTATTTCTTCTATCACTTCAGGGGCCATCCAAAATGGTGTCCCAATTACGGTATTTCGTTTAGCCATTGTATCTGTCAATTGACCAGCAACTCCAAAGTCCGCAAGCTTTGCATGACCCTCTGTATTCAATAAAATATTGCCAGCTTTAATATCTCTGTGAATTTTTCTTCTCAAGTGAAGATATTCTAATCCTTTTAAAGTATCATTTAAAATTGTTGCTATTTCATCCTCATTAAGTGTTTTCTTTCTCAGTCGCATTATATCAGAAACACTGCCAGCACCACAATATTCCATACATATCCATAAATCGTATTGTTTAAAATAACTTCCATAATATCGAACAACATATGGAGAATCGCATTGTTGCATAATTGAGATTTCCTTAATGATTTCATGCAAATCCGATTCTACCGGCACCAATTTAATGGCAACAACTGAACTACTTTCTTTATGAAGTGCTTTATATACTGAACCATAACTTCCTTCACCCAATTTACATATTATATCAAATACTTTTTCTGGAGGTTGTAATAAACTCTCCTCAGACAATTTTTTTAACTCACTTTTGGAAGACATCCTACAAACAGTCTTAACTCTATAAAAATAGAACCGATTCTTTCTAAAATATAATTTATGTTAATTATAACAATAAATAAAATATTTTATTAAACTTACAGATGTTAATTAACTGCATAAAACTATTTAAAATTGAATACAGTAAACAAAAACAAACACTTTTCTTGTTCTAAAATTCTAGCCTAATCAGCCTGGCTGTCATATCATATCGGAATGTCAAAGGTGCTACCTTTGTCGCCATTTAGTCTGACAATTTCAGTTTGAAGTTATTTAATTTGCCGCAATTCCACATTTTAAACGCTTACCTTAGTAGATTTACTAATTTTTGTTGTCATTTTATATATTCAGTTTAATTTGTATTTATGGCTAAAATTAATTTTTCTTTTTTATTAAAAATTATATTTTAAAATGTCTCTATTTTTCTTTATGAAACCTTATTTAAAATCAAATTTATGAAAACATTTTAATAATTTATTGATTTTTAAAGCGAATATAAATCTGGTATTGTTCATTTTATTTTTCGCTTCATTTACGACAAATTTTGTAAACAAATAAACTCAATTCGCCTTTTTCAATCAAATTTCAATTCAATTAAAATTCTCGATAATTTAAAGAAGATTATTTCTAAAAATAAATATTTTAAATGGGCAAGCATAAAGATTTTGAATATGAAAATTGTAATAAACTTATTTTCTTTTAAATTCAAAAATAGTTATCATTTTAATTATTTTTTTAGTTGCTGTGAAACGGCATCATAAAAAGAAAAAACACAAACATAAACATCAAAAATCTAACGAAACAGCAAATTTATCTATTATTGGAACATCACAATCGGTTGAATATGATTCGGATCAAGTTGATGTTGAAAATGATCCAGGTACACCGTCAAGACAAATGCATACTTCTACCCATACTTCTTCAATCTCACCACAACCTATTGATAAATCTAAGTTGTTAGTTAACTCGAACAAAAATCCTCCTTCAGCTAAATCCAGTAAAAAGAAAAAAGGAAGGGGGCGCGATAGTGGAACGTCTAGTGATGAGGAAAGATGGTTGGATGCTATTGAATCAGGTAAATTAGAAGAAGTTGACGATGAATTGAAAAAAATTAAAGATCCAAAATTAATGACGGCAAGACAGAGAGCAATGTATGAACGAGGAAATACTGACAAAGATTTTTGTCCTGCCAGTGAATTGTTAATGTCTTTACCCAATGGTTATCGAGAAAAAGAAAAAGTAATGACAGCCGAAGCTATTCAAAAAGCTCAATTAAAATCACTAAAGAGAAAACAACTTGCGGACGAGAAACGAGAAAAAGACAAAAAAAAGACTATGGAACGTTTACTTAAAAAACAAGAAACCAAACAACGTTCTCAAGGTAAAAATAAACATGCAAAAATAGCTGTACCAATGCAAACTTACATTAATAGTATAGAGGGATCAGTAATATGTTTACCACCTGAGCATAACTTTTTTTTAAAAATACAGGAATCTATTGAAGCTCCAAAACCTGTTTTATGTTCTATTCCAGGATGTAATAATTTAAAAAGCTATAGTTGTTCAAAAACCAATGTACCATTGTGCAGTTTTGTATGTTACAAAAAAAATTTAGATTTGGCAAGAGAAATAATTTGCTAAAAATACAGTATCTAATAAAAAATTAAAATTTATTTTAAAAAAAGGAAATAATGTTTTTAATATTATACGACCGAAATACAAGCACCTACATCATTTTTTTTATACCAAATTGTTTACATAAAAACGCTGTTTATTTATTTAGCTTTTGTTTACAAACAACTTTTGTGTGTATGTATCTATTGACAATGAAATGACAACCAACTATTACGAACGTCATTTGCAAATCGAATCAATAAAAATATAAATACAAATTTTGGTATAGCACAAATAGTGTTAAATTGCGGATAATTTTTTTATTTCAATAAAATAATTCTTCTCTATTTCTATTAATTGGATATAATGGCAATACCAAGCACTCAACAACATTACTCTCTCAGATGGAACAATTATTTACGGCATATAACATTTGCCTTTGATTTTTTAAGGAACAGTAATGATTTGGTTGATGTAACGCTTTGTTGTGATGGAAAGAAAATAAAGGCTCACAAAGTTTTGTTATCAGCATGTAGTGGATATTTTAAAGAAATTTTTCGTGATAATCCTCATCCGCATCCAGTGATTATATTTAAATTTATAAAATTCGAAGATCTTAACGCAATAGTTGAATTCATATACCATGGAAGAGTTAGTGTTCAACAAGATGCACTACAATCATTTTTACAAACAGCTGAATTACTGGCAGTGCATGGATTAACTGCCGAAGACAAAAAAGGTTCTAAATTTGAAACTCCGAATGTTGAAGAGAAAATGCCGCTTCCAAACATCGCCAGTACAACTCGACCTTCAACCACTGACAGTATAACTCAAACAAGAAATATTGATTTTATTAAATCTAATAGCTTGACCAAAAAAAGAAAGTTTACACTTACTGATGATGAAGACGATGTTGAAAATTCATCGAACGAAACAATTTCTTTTACAAAAAATGAATCGAACACTGGAATGCAATTTATTCCCGCCACTATTAAATTACACATTCCCGAATACATAAACGTCACTAATTCAAATCAACAACAACAGCAATCACAAATTATCAAACGTGAAAATCGACAATTAAGTGCAACAAATGAGCAATTAAACCTTAATACTCATTTTAAGTCTGAATATGAAGTAATAGACAACACAGAAGTTATCAATGAGAAATATCAAAATCAGGAAAATACAGAAACTGAAGAAAATATAAACCAAATAGAAACTTCAGACTGTATGTATGATCTAAATACTGCTCCACCATAAGAAGAATTAGAAAAAGTACCAACGCAAATTGAACCAACAGATTTAATATGCAAGATTTGTAATCGTCAACTACAATCAATATCAGCTTACAGAAGACACATTGCTTCAAAGCATGGACAAAAACTGGAGAAATACAATTGCACGTCATGTGATAAAAGTTTTAAAACTAAATGGTCACTTTCAACGCACAATTCAAGATTTCATAGAAACAAAGAAAAACAAGTTATTAAAATGAGTTTCAGTATTTAAAAATTTAATTTTTCTTTTTTTTTTTTACAATTTTAGATCTTGAAACATATTGAAATTTTCACAACTTCATAATCGACAATATTCATATACGTACATTCATACTTAGAACTATCTCCTTTTACTGTCCTTTGCCGATTTTTTAATTTCTGGTGAACAGTCTTGTAATAATGAAGAACTTCGTCTTTTTCTGATCTTTTCATCTTTATTTGGCTTTTTATCGGACCATATGCGTTCTGAAGATTTTGATCTTTCTCTTTTTTTGTTTTCATCTCCTCTACTACTTTTACTAATATATTTTGAATTTTTTCCGTTAGAAAATTTTCGATTTGGGGATGTGGACTCTGATCTATTTCTGTAATTATTTTTCTCTTCTCTGGTTCTTTCATATTTACTATCTTCATTTTTGGATTTTTTTGCATCAGATAATTTCCGATTTGGGGATGTAGACTCTGATCTATTTCTGTAATTATTTTTCTCTTCTCTGGTTCTTTCATATTTACTATCTTCATTTTTGAATTTTTTTGCATCAGATAATTTCCGATTTGGGGATGTGGACTCAGATCTATTTCTGTAATTATTTTTCTCTTCTCTGGTTCGTTCATATTTACTATCTTCATTTTTGGATTTTTTTGCATCAGAAAATTTCCGATTTGGGGATGTGGACTCTGATCTATTTCTGTAATTATTTTTCTCGTCTCTGGTTCGTTCATATTTACTATCTTCATTTTTGGATTTTTTTGCATCAGAAAATTTCCGATTTGGGGATGTGGACTCTGATCTATTTCTGTAATTATTTTTCTCTTCTCTGTTTCTGTCATATTTATTATTTTCATTTTTTGATTTTTTTTCATCAGAAAATTTCCGATTTGGGGATGTGGACTCTGATCTATATCTGTAATTTTTTTTCTCTTCTCTGTTTCTGTCATATTTATTATCTTCATTTTTTAATTTCTTTCGATCAGATAAATTTCGGTCAGTCGATGAAGATCCTGACCTGTTTTTGTGGCTCTTTTTCTCTTCTCTACTTTCACGTTTATTGATAGAATTGTCACTTTTCTTATGGAACGAATTATTTTCTGGAGATACAGATTCTGATCTGTTTCTGGGATTCTTTTTTCTTTTAGGAGATCTAGACCTTCTCCTATCAAGAATTTTTTTCTCTATTCTTTTCTTCTCGGGAGACATTTGTGACCCTTTTCGCTCTTGATTTTCTTTACCCGATTTTCTCTTCTCAATAAAAGATCTAGACAAACTGCTTTTAAATTTGTTTTGTTTTTCCATTTGTTTTTTTCCAGGAGATCTAAAAACCTTTTTTTTTCCTTTATTCACTTTCTTAGATTTCGTCCTTTCTGGAGATCTAGAAGATGATTTGGATGAGGATGATGATGATGAAGACGAAGTTGATGAAACAGAAGACGGTGAGTCAAAATTTGAAGATGAAGTTGACGAAGACGACGAAGATGATGAAGATGACGACGATGAAGATGATTTGGATCGTTTTTTATTTTTCCTTTTTTTTTGGTCTTTACCTTTATCTTTTTTTTTCTTTTTTAGAATTTCTACAGATTTTTCTCTTGATGGTGTACGTACCAAAGCATATGGTTTGCTATTATGATGCTTATTTTCATTTTGGTTTTCTGTATCACGTCTAGATATTCTAATATTATCTGTTTTATTTTCTTGTACTCTATTTGTTTTATCAAAACTAGATCCTTCTTTATCATCTGAAATTCCAAAAGCTTCTCTTAATTTTGCATTTTTTTCTTGTTGAGCTTCAGCAATTTGATGTGTTTCTTTAAGATCATTTCTTTCATATTTTTGTTTTTCATTTGTCTTTTCTTCGTTTTCAATTAGTTTTTGACGGTAACCATTTACCTTAGCAAGTACATCATCGTCAGAATAACCTTGTTTTTCAAGTATTTCAGCAAATTCAACACATTTTACTTCTATCATACGTTTTTTAGCATGGTCTAAGATTTCTTGATTTGGAGGTTTATTTAACATTGCATCTAATTTTTTGGTGTCTGTTTCGCTTTTATATGTCAAATTATCTTTCTTTCCTGGTCTAACAAAAGCCCAATTTCTTTGAACATGGCCATTAGTTCCAGAACCTCGAGGGGTTTGTAAACCAATTCCATTATACATAATTAATATTTATGGTAATTTTATTCGCAAATGTTATATGTAAACGTTTTATATTACGCCTTTAGACTGTATAGGACTAATGGTATAGAAAGTGAGTGTGTCAAATAGCAATTAATTAAAAAATCGAAATTTTGACACTTAAATTCGCCTAAAATAGTTTTTTTTCTTCCGATTATGCACTTGCACTGCCGAACTACACAAAATTTTGACAATTAGTTAATTTTTATATTTTTGAACTTTAAAAATATGACTGCTACATTTTTAAATTTTGTATATTCATATTTAATAATAAATTTTATTGTATAGTAATAAATTTCTACAATTATTTGAATGATTTAAACGGTAATATTTTTGCACACAGTTAAAAATAGAAGCGCTATCATAATTTATTAAATTTTGTTCATGCATAAAGATTAAAGTCAATTAAAGCAATTTTTATTTTTAATTACTATTCATATTTAATATATATAATTCATTTTAAAATTTTCTTAAAATTAATTTGCCAATAAAAATTAAAATTCAATTCATTCGTTCATTTATACCGAATCCATCTTTTAATTTAACGTTAAAAGAAAAGCGTTCAGAAAACGGAATATTTAAAACAAAAGAAAAGTTTTTACGATAATTAAAAATTTTTAACTGGCTATTTTATGTAAATGACCTTAATGCATCTTTATCTTTCTAATTTACAAAACATAAAGATAACTGAGGCCTCCTATTACAATATAATGACGATACTCTGATAATCATATCTTTTGAATTTTACTTATTTTAAAAAGTTTTTGAATCGCAAATCTTTTCAAAATAATTTTTAATTATAAATAGCTGAAAAATTTATTAATTATTTAGAATTAATTTAAATAAAACAACAATATTTAAACATTTTATAATAGCTATATATTTACTGATTAATTAGAAATATTATTTTCAATTATGCTACAAAAAAAAGTTCAATTAATTATACACTTAAATTTTCACAATTCAACTATTAAATATACATTTTGATTACAGTGAAGAATATTATTATTTATTCTAAAAATAAATTTTAATGATTGTAATATTAGTAAGGATAATTTTTATAATTACTGAGCTTATGATATATCAATATCAATGGCTAAAGTTTAACATACAAAAAGTAATATAAAAATTAAACAATTCAGAATATATTTTTAAATTCATTTTTTTTTAAATTGAAAATCTTGTTTTCTTAAGTTATCTTTACGTATATGGAAATGTTTTTTTAAAAAGTATACTGTTTAATATTTTATTAAATTTATTGCATTGATTTGATGCAAATTCATCTGTGGCTAATATAAAACACAATTTTTGTATTCCAATTTTATTTTGTTCTTCCACCCATTTCAATTGCCTAGTTGAAATTTTTAATACTTTGTTTCTATATATTAATTTTCATTTAATTTGTCAATGTTAGCTTTAAATACTTGAAGATACTGTGTTTATTTATTGTGTAGTAAAAGTTATTTAATTTCGGTTATTTTTTCTTTGGTAATAATCCAACCATTAGTTGATTTGCTAATCATGTTGGGTTATTACGTTTATTTGACCTTAGTCTCGCTAAGCCTGTTCGCTCCTCCTCTTCGTCACTTGTATACTGTTGAAGACCAGCACCAGTAACTGCACCTCGAACAGATGATGTTGCTTGTAAAAGTTCTTGATCGGGGGCATTGCGGTTTTCATATAAAAGAACCTTAAATAATTTGAATAAAATTATTTTAGGACTAGCAAGTAATAATTTCAAATTTATCAAAGTTCACTTTGATTTGAAATTTACCTGCAATGTTTCCTCATAAATTCTAGCTTCAGGAAACTCAACTTTTGTATGCTTTCTATCAGTTGCATACACAATTGATGTACAACAAACTTCAGCAACACGTTTTCCATGACCATAAAATGACCAACAACAAATTTCCGAAGAACCGATAACATCTTTAATAAACAATATTCTACCACTGAAACGTAAAGATAGTTTATCAAAAAGTTCAATATTTTTGAGCAAATTGTCATCAGAGGTATTTGTATAAGAGTATTTATTATTATGGCGATTAACCAATAATTTAACAACAGGCTTTGTTGATGAACTGATTAATAATTGTTCTTCCTTTTGAGATGTTATCAAAGGTATTCTACATATTGGTTCTGGTTCTTTATTTTTAACTAAAGCCCTTTCACAAGATAAAGCTAAATCAGTAATACAATAATACTTGGCTTCAGCTAACAATTCAGCAACTTCCTTCGAAGACTCTGGTAATGTAACACTACCATCTCTCAAATAATTAAGTATTGTACCGAAATGTGTACCACAACGATCTATAAGTATCCAGCCTTCCGAATCAATTAAGACTTCCATTCTACCACTAAACATTGCACTAAAATTTTTAAATTAAAAAAATAAATAATTTTATTAAAATATAATTTAAAATATCTATGTACCTTAACATGGTATCACATTTTGTTAAAGTGCCAATTGTGGTATAATAAAGCCGGCCCCCAACATTAAGCTTAAAATATTTTTTACTTTAAAACCTATTAAAAAAATTTATTAAAATGCAAATACCTTTACATATTGAGACGGATTTCCTTTTAAAATAGTTTTTTGATCGCCAGACATTTTGGTTTTAAATTAAAAAATTCAACCTACCCGATTGTCAAAAGATGGTCTCTTTCTTATTGTTCTTTTGATTATTTTTTTTAAAGTAAAAGATACAATTTTTTGAAATTATTTTAATTGATTTAGAAAATTTCAAGACTTGAAAGTGAAATAGAAAATATGAAAGTTTTTAGAAATTTATTTTATTTGGCAGTCTTTTTACTTGTTTAAGATCTTAAATAAAAAATTAGTGACATGACACACAAGCTGATAAAATGTTTAAGAAATAAAGCGGAGATAGAATTAGACGCAGTCAAAGTTGACGAAATACCTTTGCATTCAAAATCAACGTTAAGCGTTAACGTTAAACTTCCTAGATAAATTTATTTCAAAAAGACGGTAATTCATCCCAAATGATGAATGGTGCTTTATAATAGTTAAATGTAATTCATGTAAAACCTGTGTAAGAAATTAATTTTAAATAATTATCAAATATAAAAATATAAGAAAGATTATAAATAAAAATTAAAACCTTTAAATTGATTTCTGAAAATACAAAAATAACATAAATGTAACAAAGAAACTAACTTTGATTTTGCAGAATATTGTTCATAAAGGTTTTAAAAGAAGAATTTTTATTTGCTGAATCTATCTGGATATTGCTGAATAATAACTTTTCTTCCACTTTTCTATTTGTAGTATTTCGTAAACTAGTGATATCATATCTAACACTTCCATTTATAATAAAAAGCAAATATTATTTTATTTAAGAAACTTAAATATATAAATATTAAAATTAAGTTATTCTTATTACTAATTCAAAAATTAATTTAAAATATTAATGAAATTATTGAAAAACATGTATTGATAAAATGATACCAGTTACTAGCTACCATAGTAACTATATTTGCTTCTGCATACTGATTAGATGCAAGATGTATGCATACACATTTTCAAAAATGTGTCTTTAAAGTTGTAAGTTTACTTTTTGTAATATGTTTCTTGTTTTCGATTTTGTAATATGATTCTCGTTTTCGGAAAATACTGACATTATTTGAATACGAGTAAGATAACAAAGGCGTTGCCATACCAATAATAAAAATGTTAATGGTAAACAAAAACCGTTTTAAAAAGATAAAACAATCACATCGTAACTAAAAACAAACATTTTTTTTTTTCAAAAATGGCAGAAGAACTTCTTAAAGCCGGTCTATATATTGATGATATATATTCTTTAAGGGTTATAGATCCTAAAATAGCAACTGAAGGAAATGAATTAAAAGAAAATTGTAATGAATATGCTGAAAGTAACTTTTAACTAAAAAAAATTAAATTTATGGTTAATTTTTAATTTTTCTTTGAACAGAATTGCAGGATTTTAAAAAATTGGCAACAGAATTCGTGAAAACAGCATCAAATTATGCAAAAGATGTCGAAAAGGAGAAAATTCGTGCAATTAGTACACAAAATTTATTGAAAACGATTTCCAAACAACGTGAAGTAGAACAACAAGTTTTTCAATCAAAAATTCAAGAAAGAACTATGGAACTTGATCGTCTTAAAGCTGAGTACCAGTATTTGCAACGAATAGAATCGGAGCAACAAGAAATTATTAATAACTTTTTGCAAACTCAATAAATTTTTAAAGAGTGTGGTCTAAATGTTCACACGAGTTTGATATTGATTGGAGTTTTGTTTTTTAATATACTGTATGTTTCAGCTGGAACACCTTTATATCAATCACTTTTGACCTTTGAATTATTTTTACTGCTTTATAAAATCAAAAATTGAATCTACAATATAATAATCTGTAAAATTACAAGGCAGCTTATTTATTTATTTCACTTATATTTAATGTGTATTATCTTATATTTTTTTTTTTTTTTTTCTTTTTTAAATGTTTTTTTGTGTCCCATAAATATGATTAACAAATGAAATTTCAAATTACAATATTTATATTTATTTTCATGATTAGGATCTTTTCTTTTTTTTTTAAAATAAACCTTTTCCATTTGTTTAAAATTACTGGTTGCCATGTCAAATTTTTAATTGTATTTTTTTTTTTTTTAAATTTAAAACAAATGAAAAATTAAAAGAACATTTATGAATTTCTCACTAATAATGGGCAAAATTATTAAAATTACAACGAGTAAAGAATATTTATATAGTTCCAAAATTATGTAAAATCCCATAAATGATTTAATAAAATAATAAAAATTATATAGAATGTTATTATGGTTTTACAATTTTCCTGACGTTTAAGTGAGTTTTTTTTTTTTTGTTTTATTTTATTTTTTATTGTTAAATTTACTTTTTAAGTCCTACAAATTAAATTTATGTTTCAGATGTTGTTGAAATAGAAGCTGCAGCAGCATCTGCTTCAGCTGCATCTAAATCCATTTGTGATTGATTTGCTTTTTCTTCTGTAACTTCGGAAGTTGCAGAACTTGCTTCTTTATCGTCTTTCAATACTGCAATGGCTTCTGATGTTGTTGTTGATGACGTACTAGAAGATGGAGTATCATTTGACTTGAAACGTTTAGTAGATTGTTCTTCAGGTTTTTCTCCGACTGTTGTAGTTGATGTTAAATTTGAAGTGTCACTTGGTGTTGGAGAAACCGATCGTTTTTTAGCTTTTGGTTTAATTTCAGAAACATTTGTTTTACTTGTTGATGATTCAGCTGATTTCACAACAGTATCATTACTTTTTTTCTCTTCATTAATTATTGTGTCCTTTGGATCTAATTTTGTGGGTAATTTGAATACGGTTGGTTTAAAACGTATTATAATCGCAGTCATATTGTCACATCCTGTTCCATCCCCTAAAGTACTTGGTGCCAAACACGTACTAAGGAGCTAAAATAAGTTTTTGATAAGATATTTGTTATAATTTAGTTAAATATATTGTACCTCTTCGCAAATTGCGGACATTTCTTCAAAATCTTCATCTATAAATTCTTTAACTAATTCAACGACTTCTTCACTAGACATATAGTTCCAAATGCCGTCACAAGCTAATATCATAAATTCATCGTTAGGTTCTAAAATAATTTTTTTAATGTCAGGTAAAGCTGAGATCATTTGTTGTTCTGGTGGTAATGTATTATTCTAAAAATGTATTTTTTTCAATTAAAAAAACAAAAACTTTAATATATATATATTCCTACCATTTTATATGCGTGGTCCCCGATTGCCCGAGATAAATTAAGTCCACCATTAACTCGACCATCTAAGGTTACATGACCACCAGCTTTAACAATTCTGTTTAATTCTTCATCGTCTTCCGGTTTATGATCAATACTCATATCGATCGCTTTTCCACCTCGACACACAACACATCTTGAATCACCAGCATTTGCTACATATAAATCTCGACCATTTAATAGTGCAACTACAGCTGTACAACCACTATCTTTGCCAGGTTCTTCAATGATATTAGCACAAAATTTGTCATTTTCGTACATCCATTCATCAGTTTCTTCTTCACCATCATAAATTTCTTGTTCTTCTTCACCATCATAAAATTCTTGTTCATCATCTTCATCTGAAGTTTCATCACTATCTAACACTTCTTCTTCATCTTCACTATATTCATAATCTTTATCTTCAGTACTATCCCCATTTTCTTTATTTGAAGAAGAAGAACTTTTTGATCCATTCTCGTTGTTCACTTTTACACCAGTCAAGGCAACTTTAGTGGACACTTTTAAGTCACTGTTCTCAACTTTCTCGGCTTTTGTTGAATTAGATATTGAACTATCAGGAGAAGTACTACTTTGTACGATTGAAGACGATGAAGCTGATGCTAAGGTTTCCTTAGTACTTTCTCCGTTTGTTTTAGAAGTTTCTCCGCTTGCGGATACAGCTTCATTAGATTTCATTTCATTTTGTTCATTTTCTTTTTTATCAGAAATACATTTAGTTTCTGAACTACTAACTTGCGAATCATCGTTTGAATCGGATACATTAGTGCTTGAACTGGCTCCACCACCTGAAGAAGTTGAAGAAGCTGGATCGTTTTCGGAATTTTTATCGATATTTCGTCTTCCACGTAAACGTGGTGACATTGGTTTAGATGTGCCTAGAGATTTTTTTATTTAATATATTTTTTAATTTTATTTTTTTTTATATAAAACTCACCAGAGCCTCCCGCTTTAATTTCTTCACTTTTTACTTTGTCGACTTGTGGGGTTGCAGCTTTTGTTGCTTTGTATTTGGCAAGAACCTTTTCTAATGGTAAAGAACCTTCTTGACATAGTTCTGCCAAATCTTCTTCCTCTTCTTCATCAACCATATCACTATTACTGTCAGCTGGATTCCGTTCACCGGCAATTTTTTTCAATTCATCAATGACACCCTCTTCCAATAATGTGGCATCAAATTTAAGGAATGCTTCTTTTAATGCTTCTTCAAAATTTCCATCTTTAAATGATTTTAAATTTTTTAGAAAATCTGGCAATTTTTCTGAACAGTATTTAGCAACTTCTGCACCGCCATGACCGTCATATACAGCAAAATATGAAGTATTATCATCTAATTTTAATATACAATTATGAGCATCCTAAAATATTTTTTTATATAACAAAAGGTTATACATATATACATAATAAAAACAATCGTAAAACAAATTTACCTCTTGACTAATTCTCCATCCTTGCATAGAACTTGCTCCAACTTGTAAAAAATCATTCGACTCGTCTATGGAATGCTTTTCTTTTACCGGTTCCGATAAATAAGCACCCATTTTTATTTCTAGAATTACAATTGAACTCCAAACAATTAGAATATTAATTTAGCTCAATTATTTTTTTTAAAATTTACAATCAAACCACGCTTTTTTGTCTCGCGGTTGATCTTAAATAAAAGACGCGCTTCCACTTTTCTTTCTTTTTTTTCACAATAAACAAAATAAGTAGTTTACGTCAATTTATTACTCATTTATAATCCCAAAAAATATTAAATAATCAAGTGAATAAAAAACAGTTAAAATAATTAAATTAAAGAATTTTTATAAAAATAATTATTTATTCACATTTATTATTAATTCGCAGGGATTGATAAATGAAATTTCGACGACGGAGCGTGAGTGTGAGAATCGAGAGAGAAATCTGCACTTGCATTGCAGATTTGCAAAACAAAAAAAAAAAAATTAAAATTTCATATCAATCAAATATAATCATTCGAGTATCGAAAAGAATGAAGTTTCATTTCGATATGAATGTCAAAAATAAAATAAATATTGCCGTTTAGAAAAAATGTCAATCAAATGTCATTTCAATACTTTACTATTTTACAAAATTTAATGAAGTTTAAAAATAACAGCAATAACATTTTTAAATTGTTATTTATTACGAATTTAAATTTCCAAAATATATTATTAATTAATAATACAACAAAAATAAACAATTTTAATACTTTTTAATTTTTAATAATTTTTTGTATTAATTTTAAATTACCAACCATCTACCATTTTAAATATAAATTTTTATAAATATAATTTTATTTTTTGTATTAATATATTATTAAATATTTATAACTCAAAAACCATTACTAAGTTTTTTGTAAAAATTAAAGATAGGTATATAAAAATCTTAATTAAACTAGATGTAGTTTGTTTGCTTGTTTTATTAGAAACCTATGCATAGACTACGTCATGTAAAATTAATCCAAAATGGAAATTTTTTTTTTTAAATTTGTATAAGTTTTATTTAAATTTAAATAAGTTTTCTATTACTAGGTTTTTTTAATGTAATTACTGTAACTAAAGATGAAAGTGCTACTTTAAAAGCTTTAATTATTTGCTATAGGCCAAGCGTAAGCTTGAGGCTACACTGCATGCGCATTTGTAATACATAATATGCAGTTGATGCAGCAGTATGCAATATAAGTATATTTTCATGTGCATTAAGCTTAAGTTTAATTGATTCAATCAGAAAATTAAAGAGATTTATAAAATAAGTAAAAAATGTAGCGATACTGATTAGTGTTACGAATTTTTCGTTTTTTACTTATGCGCGACCAACTAACGGTAATTTGAATTTTTCGTAAATTTATGTTCAAAAAAATGCCTGTACCTGTTCGAACAATATATTTATAATATTTAGGTAGTTATCAAAGATAAAGAAAAAGTGTTTTTGTAATATAACAAATAAAAAAATACGAACACGGAAAAATAACGACCCAATGATCTCTCACAAGGACTTTTTTAATTTTTGTACATATTTTAGATTTGAGACCTCGAATAATATCGTGATTTTATGGATATTGCAATATATCATAAATTATATCCTTATTCTAAAAAAACCACTTAAATAATTTCTTTTACACCAAACACCAGATGTAGACACTATTTCTCATAAATTTAAAATTCAATATATATATATATATACATATATTTGATCACAAAATATCCTATAAAAATAATAGCTTATTTTAGGCTAATTTCTTTTAGGAAATCTAAGAATCTATATAATGTTGTGTTTATTTTGTTGAACCAGTCACTCATTGAACTTACATTGTATTCTATTTTTATTTTGTATAAATAATTTTAAAAATTAAAAACATATCTTGGTATATATGTATATATATTATATCTTTTTTTAATCGAGAACAAAACAAAATCTTTTATTCGATTATATCATACATTTTTACAAAAGAAAATGTGAAAGATGTCATAAGGCTTTTATAAGCTCATTACACCTACAAGAAAAAAAAATTGTTTCCTTGTTTGTTAATATATTTTTTTAAATATAAGTAAAGGCATAGTTTTTTACATATATATATAAATATACATAAATATATATATATATATATTTTATTATATGAAACATCATCTATGTACAACTTTTTGAAAGTTAAAGAAAAAAAGAATTAAGAAAGGTCCTTTACATTTTTTTTTCTTTTGTTTTTGTTTCAAGGCATACTGTGGAAGTTTTTTTGTTTTTTAAAGACTAGAAAGGGTTCTGGTTTATTTTTTTAGAAACTTGTTTTCTTTTTTATAAAGATTATTCAACTTACATGGATATGTATATAAATAATAGATATATAAATATGCATTGATTCTTTTGTCTTTTAAAACGAAATTTTTATAGGCACTTGAATAGAAAGCAGAAAGCTGAAAATTAATCGAATATTTAAATTTTTAATTTAATGTAGCATTTAAATTTTAATAAATTCATTTATTTACGATCAAAAAGGTAGCATATTTCTATTATCTACTAGATTGGTTTATACGCGTAATCAACTGTGTAATAATTGTTAAAATTATGTATCGATATATCTCAAAGACTATTGGCCCTATAGACACAGATTATAATTTTCCCTACCCATCTCTGTCTTAAATTAAGGTATCACTTATGAAAAGAAGGACTAAATAAATCAAAAGGATCAAAATAAATATTCGGGCTTACAAAATTATATATGTAGATAGATGTTTATGACTTAAATCCCTGATACTATGTAAAAGTAAAAATATATTACCTAAAAGTATGCAATTTACAATTTTTAACATTTTCATTACAATTCTCCCTTAAAGTCAAATAAAATAATACTATTCTTTAATAAAAGTATTAGAAAGGTTTAATAATAAATAATTAATTTACAATAGTTATTATTTTTTGTTTTACTTATTTCTAATTTTTTTTAAATCTAGAAAAAAAACTAGCTAATTGACTTCAATATTTTTTTTACAACTTCCGGTAATTTTTGTTTTGTATTCAGAACCGTGTTTTTTTATTTTGTAAATACTTTCTTATGTATCTAAAGTGTGTGTGTAGATTTGTGTAATCAACACAATGATTTTTGTAAAGGCATAATATAATATTATAAAGGAATAGAATAGAAAAAACAGGAACAAACCTAAAAAAAAAAAACAAATCAAAAAGAGATGAAAAAAATTTTATAAAAAGAAGAAGAATATACTTTAAGGATAAAAAATAAAAGGATAATGAAAGAACAATAATCCTAGAATCATTGTTAACTATAAATTCTATGTAGTAAAGTTTCTGTTATAATGTTCAAAATACGGAAGTTTTTAAATTTTTATTTTTATTTTAATTCTTTAGAACAACTGTTGAAAATGTTCTTTTAGTGTTTTAAGGAAATTAATATTTTCGCAACATATAATGAAAACCTAGAAATATAATTTATTATAGCATATAAGTTCACATTCTTCCATATTTTTCTAGTTCTTAATAGTTTTATTATAATGAAATATAAAGAAAACCTTTATATTCAAAACTTAAACTTCTTTATGCAGTTTAAATAAATCTAAAATACATTTTGAAATTAAAAATAAAATAAATTTAATAAACTTTCTGTCTTTCAAAACTTTAAATTCGTTTTTAAAGCCTTTAGAAACATTTTAGAGCAATTCTAGCTTTATTTCGTGATCACTACTAAAATTTCATAAAAACCAAATTTTTCATACTTTTTGTCTTTCAAAATTTTAAACTCGTTTTTGAAGGCTTTAGAAGCGTTTTAGAGCAATTCTAGCTTTATTTTGTGATCACTACTAAAATTTCATAAAAACCAAATTTTTCATACTTTTTGTCTTTCAAAATTTTAAACTCGTTTTTGAAGGCTTTAGAAGCATTTAAGAACAATTCTAGCTATTAAAATATTTTCAAAAAATTATTTTCTTTAGATTAATTGGTTAAAATGGTTTTAGTATTCCTCTCCCTTGTTTGATTCTTTAAATTAAAACATCCAGAAAATTTTCTCAATAAAACAAGTTGCTAATATTCGCTAGTATTGTGTTACTAAAACGAGGATTACTGATTTCAATTTAATAGAACGAATGTTTTTACCTAGAAAAAGATATTTATAAGATATTTATTAAGTTACACTGACTTATATTATTTTTTTTGCAAAATATTCAATAGGTTTTAAAAATTATATACAAATGCTTGGTCTTGAATTGTAATCTAAAACAGGATATTACCTCTTAGGGATATATCTGCGAACGCAGTGAAGGAATAAAGGTAGATATTGAATCAAAGGTATAAGTCGTACCATAATTTCAAATTAGACAAATCAAATTAAGGCAGTGCTCAACGGATTTGAGTAGTTGCCATCTAACTCCATTATATATTTAATCTATATTCAATAAAGCTGGATGTAGGAAATTTTTCCAAAAATAGTTTAGTTTTTTGACTAAAAATTGTGAAAAATTAGCTTAGTGGGTTCGAATACGTGCTATGCTGAATTATGCAGATCTAAGATTTTGTTTTTCATTTATTAAAACTCTATTAAAAATTATTATACGTATTTTCCAATTGAAACACAATTTTAAAAAAATAAACAGAAACAAAAGATAAAATATCAAACAAAAAAAATTCCATTTTGTTAAAATCATGAATTAATAGCTGAGATGGTGTAAATTAAAGTTACACCATCCATCTATACCGAACCATCAAAATCTGTGCATGAATTGAAAAATAAAAACCGCGTATTTTTAAACTTTTTTTGGATTAAATTTTAAACAACAAGAGAAATCTCTCATGAGAGTATGTGTGATTTTAAATAAACCAAACAATTTTTAAACATTAATTTCAATATATTTGCGTGTATATATAATATGTATATATATATAAAATTTATATATATTATTATGAATTTTATATAATATTGAAATATTATGTATATATTTTATATTATACAAATTTCATATTTATATTTATATAAATTAGATTTGGGAGATTAGGGATTACGATTTTATTTCTTAAAAATTTTTTGTTTTTTTTTTTTGCATTTGGTTTGTTTTGGTTATTTTTTAATTTTTTTTTGTTTTGTTTTTTTGGTGACATTGATGACATGATAAAAATTTAAATGTCAGCGTAGACAATTTATATTTATTTTTTTTTTCATGTTAAAAAGATATAAAAAAAAAATGAAGAAAAATTGAATGTAAAAAAAAAACATACTTAAGATTTTGTACGTTTTTGAACTTAAAAAAAAGGACAGGGACTGAATGACTCCAAATGTAAATGTTAAAAAAAAAAAACTTAAAGTTTAATGGAAACTTAGATGGTAAATACGTGTTTAGAGGTCAAAATATATAAATTAAAATTAAAGAAAGGAAAAATATTCTTTTCAAGCGTAATGTACAGTAATTCATAACTTGTTGTTATTGTTGTTGTTTTTTATTTAAAACTTATTATTAAATTGCTGTTTAGTTTGTTGAATCTTTGTTATATATGTTTAAATAAATAATGGAACTAAAATTTGCTCAGATATTACTGTTTAATTGACCATTTAATATTTTCAGAATTGAAGTAAATTATCTTGTAATGACAGTGTCATTTAAATGTCATCACAAGGATTCGATAATTTAATTTGCTATTTTTAAATAGACCAATTTTGACAAAGAAGACATACAAATTTAATAAGTTAATATGAAAAATGGATTTAAAGTTTGGCTAATTATTCCAAAGCCATAAGAAAAAACAATAAGGAAGTTAAGATATAGCCAATTTTTGATTTAAAAACGAATGAAGGAATAATTTTTTTTAAGTGCTAACTATTTAGTACTATTTTAGAAGTACATGTTGGAACAGGGTGTTTAAATAATATAACAATTCTATTTGTTATATAATTGTAATCATTTTATATTTGAATTATAAGGTATTTCTGTAACTGCGAGTTATATTATTCAATTAAATTATTTGTTTATATTGTTATATTAATGTATTTTTTATTAAAGATATTAAAAAAATTATTATTTATTGGTTAAGCCATTAATTTGAATTCATTGGAAAATGGTATTTGAGTCGAGTCAAAAACTATATAAAATAAAAAAACATTATGTTTTTACTTTTACTTCGGAAGTCGAACTCGCGCCATTTGAATGTATTACAGTATAAGTTATCTATTAACTACTCACTGAGTAATTATTAGAATTCTAAGATAATCGCATGAAAACGTTTTTAGGTTTTTTGAATATAATAGATTTCTGCTAAGTTTAGTACAAAATGTGATTGATATAATTAATTGTTAAAATTCAGATTCCTTTTTAAAAATTATGTCTTTTAGAAATTTAATATAATAATTAATTAATATATTTAATATAATGGCTTTTAGAATTTATTTAATATTTTCTTGAACTTTTTTTTTAACCTTGTAAAAAAAAAAGATTCTTAGGCCTTTTTCGTTTCTATCACACTTGACTTGACTTAAAAAATCTCAATTATCAATAATAACTTAGGAGTTTCTATTATGGGGTACCCTTTTGTTATGGGTTACTTTTTCAGTTTTATTGTTATCATTAAGTAAGCACTTAAAAAATCATGTCGGTTCAACTTCCCGTTATGGAAAAATATTTTTGAGAAGTACAAGTGTGCAGTGTTAGCTTCTAGTTCTAGTGCAATAAGTTAGTACAACAACCTTGTGATTATTGTTTTTGATGAAGGATAGCATGTTTTCTTTACAACTGGGCCTTGAATATTTGTATTAATTTATTAGTAATATTATTAATTTTGTTTATATCCTATATTTTATATTTTACATTATTGTTTTGTCTTCAAGAGAATTTTGTGAAGGTAAATTTTTTTTTTTATTAATTTTTTTTAATATAAATAAACATGTGACCTGACCCAAGTCATATTATGTTTATTCAGTATATACCAAACAGTATTCATTCAGTATTGAGTATTTAAAAATGGAACAATAACACTCAATTAATAGGATATAACAATATAAAATTATATAAAAATAACTTATAATTAAATATTTATCAGCTGGCTCACATGTCTATTTGGCAATGGTCCCAAAATTGCATGCAAATATTTATTATTGTACGTAATTAATAAATAAATAAATAAATAAAAAATTAGTATGTATTATAAAAATTAATATAATATGTTCGATTACAATTGAATATATAATTGATAATGGATATATGATTATTGATTTTATATAATTACTTTGATTTCAAATGAATTGAATAATTTTGTTTTATACTTTGTTACCTCATTAATAGAGAATTCATTTATAAAATCTTATTGGAGAATTTATCTAATTTATAATCTGAAATGTGAAATGATTTCTTATATGTACATGGGAATTTTTGAATATAAGATTATATGACTTTTTGTAAAAAAAACAAAAAACAAATAACAAAACAAAAATATTTTTAAAAAGTCTAGACTTTAGACATCATTAGATTGTGATTTTTGTGTATATGAATTTGAATGGTTAACATATTACATGATTAAACATTTAAAAAAATATATAGCCCAGCATATAAATGATTTTATCTTAACATTCTTTTCAATTTATTTTACATGGATAAATTCTGATATGTCAACTTTTATATTTTTTACCTTTATAATAAATAAAAAATACAAAAAAAGGTGGGTGAAAATAGGTGAAATGATAGGTGAATTGATTTAAATGACTAAATCCAAAAGTAAAAATGAATGGAAAAGAAAAATAATAAGATTTTTCACTCAAAATTAACATTTCTTTCTTTTTTTTAACTTTAAAATTCTAGTTGATTAAAGATTTATGAAATTTTTTATTTTTTATTATATTTAAATTTTCTCATTCATTTTCTCGTTTTCTTTTTTTTTAAATTTGAAAATTTTTGGAGTTTTATTTGGTTTTCAAATATATTAAGTGACATTTATACGAGTTTGTATAAACGTCTGTGTTGTTGAAGAATGCTATAATTTGAGTATAATTTATTATATTGCACTTATACGAACAGAGTTCTATGGTGGGTCTGCTAAGTTATGGCGATTTTTAAAATGCTGATTCATAAAATGTCGTTTAAAAATTTTGACGTCAAATATCTCAGCTTGACAATTTAGCGATTCTTGAAATGTCAATTCTATAATTTGTTGATGTTTTGAAAACAATGTTGATTTTTAAAATGTTGACTTTCTAAAAATAAAAATTTTTTGAATAATCAAAATACTTAAGTTTAATTATTAATGTTCATTAAATTAAAAGTTTATGCACTGATGTCAAAATTTATTATTAAATTTATACATGTCTACATTGGTTACTTATATATAACAATTACATGTCGTTTACACAAGTATCAGTCCATCAACCCAGTAAACCTTGTATAAGTGATACTTTTAAGGTTCATACAACAATGGATTCTTTTTTCCATAAAAAAAATTATGAATTTGTCGATATTCTCAGTGGCGACATTTAGTACAATTAGAGTTACAGTTACAGTTTAGAGCTACATTTAGTTTTAAAAGTTTAAGGAAAAAAGTCATTGGAATGGGTTTGAATTGCATTTAAAGCTGTTACAAGCGTCCCTTGTAGGCCGTCTTAACTATAACTCAAAAACCAAAAGAGTTTTTAAGAGAGAATCCTTTACTCTTTTAGTTTCATTTGTAAGCACAATCCATCTTTCTTATTATAATTGAACAAATTCGCTCGGCCAGTTCGATTAGCTAAAACTTTACCAAATGTAGCTAAGTTCGACATATAACATAAGAAATAAAAAATTAGGTTCGTCTACCACAATATAGGTTCAAATAGGCATCTAACTACATTTTGTTTTTGATTAAAATAAATATCCCAAAATTTTATCAAACGAAGTTAAGTTTATGTAAGCAGTTGGTAGAAAATTTGGTTCGTTTCTGATAGTTTCATATTCAGCTGAACCTCGTCAACCTAAACATATGAAATTTTATGAAAGATAATTCTTCTGTAAAAATTAGTTAATCTAGTTAAACAACTGGTAAATATTTTATTATAGTGAAACTATATTATTATTCTTTTATAAAGAATAAAGAAATTGTATTTTTTTAATTCGATTATATTATGTTCGTGCGGGTATCCCATAGATGTTACAGTATACTCTACTGTATTTTTTTTTTTGGTATTATAGAAAACGTGAGTTTAACAAAATCATAATTTTGGCTATTGCACGTTATTTCTAACATAATACTGTCTAAACATATTTCCTTTTAATATTCATAATTTAATTCATTTGCTAACAAATTAAGTTTCACAGCAAACAAATTACTTTTTTAATCATTGTTATGAAATTTTCCCCCAAAATTTTTCATTTAAATCTCTTGCTGCTTTCAATATCATTGTTTACTAAATGTTAGGTACATACATAATTTACTCTTCAATTTTGTGAATTAAAATTTATATGCCAAAAAAAAAAAAAAACAGTCAAGATTACCATTTCATTTTATGTTTGCACAACCACTATATACTACCAACTATTTCTATAATACAATAACAATACTATGCACTATAATTATAATTTTGTATTCAATATTTCAAAAAAAAAAGAACCCATCATATTTCGTAAACTGCACTAAATCTAAATTTATATGAAAAATTTTTCATACGAATTTATAAACCAATGAATGTATATTTTCATTTCACTCTATTGAAATCTACATCTCATATATCATAAAAAAACTGAAAGGTAAACGTTATATCAGCTCAATTCAATATAATTTTAAATTAAAATATACATTCTTGTATGTAAATCAGAAAAAAAAAAGTAAGTAAAGAGTATAAAATGGATTGTGTATCGCTATTGTGTTGTAAGATCTGACATATATTACGGTAAAAATTACGATAACAAAAAAGACCCAAGAAAGAGTGTAGTAGAGTAGACTGTGTCAACTCTGGGATACTCGTATGACCGTTATTTTGACATTATATCATACGGTTAGTTCATTTTAACACAGTTTTAAATGCATAATTTATTAGGCTTTCAGTTATGTACAAAACAAAATATAATTTGAAAGGCAGCTCTTCGAACTTCTTCCACTACACCAATTTTATTTTATTCAGACGTTGGCCATTAAATTTAACTTCTATTGACATAAAGTAATGCTCACATAAAAAAAGAAGTTGTATGACAGGTACTCGAACCCGAGGAGCAAATTGGCTGGATTCATCAATAGTAATGACAGCTATTGCATAAAAACAAATTTGTGAAAATTTCAAAATTCTAGCTCCTTTAGTTTTTGAGTTATCGTGGGGATATACACAGCTAGATCGATTTACTTTTTGATTCTCATCTGATCCATA
Source organism: Dolichopus griseipennis (assembly GCA_963082915.1). Lineage (NCBI taxonomy): Eukaryota > Metazoa > Arthropoda > Insecta > Diptera > Dolichopodidae > Dolichopus > Dolichopus griseipennis. Next base: position 139,015,842 of record OY720442.1, on the reverse strand, counting down.
TCTTTGAGTGTATATCTACCAACCCCTCCTTCTTTGCGTCACAAACGTAATGTCAAATTTAGTATACCCTTTTAATCTATAGCCATACGGCTATAAAAACAGGGAAGAACTAAAATATTTTGTAAAACACTATACCGCAGAGTTTCCTTTTTAAATTGAAAAACATAAATTTAAATATAAAATCATATCAGGGATCAATCTTTATGTTAAACACAACATACAGAAAATCTTTTAACGTTCATATTTTTTTTTTTATTATTTCTTCCTGTAGACTTTTTTGGTTATTGCATCCATTCATAGTTTTTAGTTGATTCCAACGTTCATATTTGTTTTGAGCGTGTGAAATTTTTACTTATCTATGCCTGAAAAAAATATAGTGCATATTTTTTGTGTAATAAATTTTAATATTTTCGAATTTCCAGTACATTTTAAACTTTTTTATAGTTATGATTTTTCAAGAAAAACTGGCCTTATTTTAAAGAAAGTTCACCTTAGCCCTAATGCATCAATAACCTTATCAGTTATCACTAATCAAATATTAATTTTTTTTTTTAATGAGTTTTGTTTGTATTTTTAATAACAACTCAATAAATGGCTAGACTAATAGGATCCATAAATCTAATTCATCGTCTAAAAACTTCACCGATACGTAAGCTTTATATGTTTTGTATGCTTTATATGCTTTATATGCTTTGCTTTACTGGAATAAATATTGATAATTTCGAATTTTTTTTACCAACCGCTATATAATAAGCACCAAATATTGGAACCTCAAATTTTTGTAAAAATGCATTTCTCCGCGGAACACAAACCCAAAAAACGTGTTTGTTTTTTGCCATGTCCATCTGTTTGTGTGTCTGTCTGTCTTTGCACCTAAACGGCTGAGCAAAAAATTTTCAAATTTCATATATAAAGTTTTGATGTTAATACCATGCATTATAAGCCTAAATTGCAAAAATCAGATGACTTCAAGGTCCACTTCTCAAAAATAATTTTTTGGGTTTTTTTTTAATATTTCGTATACCAAAAATTGTTCCAAAAATTAACTTAAATAAAAGTTGTTACACGAATAAACAGCTACAACTTTATCATAAAAAGTTTTTCGATCCGACGAACTTTTAAAAATTTCTGAAAGAAATTTCACATTACGCTTTTCCTGTAAAAGCGGTTCGTTTTGTGGTGGACACTGCATATTTTTTTAATTATAATAAATTCTTAACAAGCTATAATTGGATTTATAAATCACATTTGTTAAAAGATTAAACTTTTAAAAGAATTTTGAAATCACAGGATATTAATTTACATTGAATTGCATATTCTGCTGAACCTGGACTATAATATTCTGTTTAATACATTCGAAATACATATTTCATAAATGTATAGTCACTATACTCTAGTATATGTGCATGTATTGTTCATAAAATTTGATGAATTTAATCAAGTGCATTTTGTTATATCACGTACTTTGACTTATGAGTTCTTTGACAACTTCAAAAACAAAAACAAAATCAAAACAAAAAACAAAAAACAAAAAAAATAATAGATAATAAATAAATTGAACCAAAATACAATAAATAAAAATAAATTTTGAAACACGAAACACGAAAATTTATCGTAGTGGAGATGAAAAGAATTACGAAAATTATATTGTACATGTATATGTAAGATATTCATTTATTTTAAAATATAAGGTTACTATGGTTAAATTATGTTATATGTATATATAAAATATATATATAGATAATACTGTAATATATTTGTTAAAGAATGAAGTTATCTATATTTGATAGGAAACTTGCTAATATTTTTTAAGGGATACACGTGCAGACTAATATGCATTTATAAAAATATATATTTAAAAGTAGATTTTATTATAAAATATCTAAGAGGTTAAATTTTATCTAATATTTTATAGAGTTAACTTCTTTTGTTTAAAACTTAGACAACATTTATTGGGAAAGTTATTTTAAAGATATATTGGAAATTTGACAGTTAATTTCGAACTAAAATCAAATAAAACTCAATCTAATTAAATTTAATAATGTTGTTCTAATAACCTGTGCCATATTGCACCAACAACTTATTACTAATCAAATACATAATAATATTTCGATAATTCGAATAATTGATTGCATACCTCTATTCGGATTAACGTGATATTCGGATTGGTGGATTCCAGTCTAGCAAGTATAGCTGTGACTCAAAAACTTTCTAAAATTAAAAACAATCTGTCATAAAGAGTTAAAGTTCTGTGAGCTCTTTTTTGTGACATATTTCAAACAAAAATTTATAGTTTTTACTTTTGTACATTCTGATACTTACAATATTTTAAGTAAACTAACAATAATAAATTTAAATTAAAACTTCAACACTTTATAAAAACAAAAATGCATACAACAAAAACCTAACTGTCAATAAATGTTTTTTAAAAATATTTATACGAAAACATAAAAACAATAAAAATATTGCAATTTTGAGCATAATTCGGATTATAGAATATCCAAGCTTTAATCAATTCGGATTGTAGAATAGATAGTACTTTGTAAACTGTCATTCGGATTATCGAAATATTACTGTAATAATATTTCTGATAAATTTTAATTGAGCGAAAACATTATTTGATAACATTATTTAATAATTAATTACCAATTATTTGATTAGTCATATTATCACTAATCCAGGTTGAAATTCAAAACAGCACAACACTAAATTAATGAATTTAATCAACTTTTATTTTAAAAATCATATATTTTTAGCTGAAAAGTTATTCATTATTAATAATTGAACATTTATTTATTACTTTGACAATGTAACAGCCCCTTAATAATTTTTTTTTGAAAAGAATTTTTGATATGTCAAAAACACGATTTTAAATATTAATCTATTTTTAAAATATTTAATTTTTAAATAAAATTGAGAGAAATGTTAAAAAATAAATTTTTTATTGATTAGCGAGTTTCCACTTTAACATTTTGAATAAATTAATAAGTCAATTATGTCTCTTGCATCCTAAGAAGCTCTGTGAAAAACCTCCACACAAAAAACTCAGAAATTAGAAGCTTTTCTTCGTTTATTTTAAAGACTTTTGAACATCCTAAAACCAAACATTATTTTTAACCAAACTTTACCATGGAAACTTTAATACAGTTTGAAATATTATACAGTTTGGTTTCCGGCATAACGATATGAAACAGAAAAATTGGATGGGATTAGAAGAAAAATGTTAACGTACTTATTTAATTTTTTGAGAAGATAATTTATGGGGCGGGGGGAAATAAAGCCTAGAGCAAAATTACCTAGTTGGCCTTATTGGTAATTTTCTATATATATTATAGTCCGAAATGTGACTTTCTGTCCTCTCTTTCAAGCCACTCTTCGTCCTTGCCTTAGTCCTTACTTTTACAACTCCTTTCGTACTTCTTTTGAAAAAATGGGAGCTGCTGCCTATACTACTGCACGCATGAAGCTTAAATCGATGTTTCGCGTCTTTATTCCCGGTAACTTTTTGAATTCTATTATAGTTGATTCTATAATCTATTTAGAGAGATTTTATAGGCGACTACAAAATTAGGCCCTAGTAGGCTCTATTTACCCCTTCCGACTTTTGCATTTTTGTTTCTATTTGAAACGTTTTTCCTGTGGGTTTTTTTTTCGCAAATCCGTACCTTAAAAATATTTAATTTTAATAATTTAAATATTTATTAATACTTATCATACAAAAAATACCCATTTATATTTTATTTTTCATTCATAACTAATATTTTTTGTACAAAATAAAAAAAAAATAAAAAATTTTCGAGTGTGATAAAAATAAATTAATTTGTGTTGGAAAAATTAATAAAAGGAAAAATTGTTACGAATAAAATTTAACAAATATCAAAATTATGTTACAATTATTTTATTGGAATTTTATTTGTTTCTTTTCACGTTTTAAATGCCTCAATTTGCAAAAATTCAAGGAAAATTGCACAAATTTGAATAAAATTTATTTTTTTTATTTTTTCTTGTTCATTTTTTTTTTTTTTTTTTTTTTAATTTGTATAGCAGTTATAGAAAAGAACTAAAAGTAGTTAAGTAGATATTGATTGAACAGTAGTTATTTTGATAAAATTCAGTTTTATTGCAATTTCAAATTTTACTATACAGTATAAATATTCAAGTATTGAATAAAATTTTCCACTTAGTTAAAAATAAAATACAAGGGTATATTTTCCTATACCGTTATTTAGATTGGCACCAGACCAATTATAGTTAACAAAAAAAAAAAAAAAACAAAAAACATAAGAGAAATCAAAATAATTATGCAAAAAAAAAAAATTAATTCCTGTTGAATTTCCTATGGGTAAATTGACTAATAACACTTTCCCGTATTGTGCAGGTTAAGGTTAATCTAAAATGGTATTAAAACTTAAAAAGAAAAGGATGGGAATAGATTAAATTGGTGTTAAAAAAAAATAACAATATTTGTTCGAATTGAATGAATTTTTGAAGTTTCTATATAAATTTTTTATTTCATTCAAGGATAATCATATATGTATGTATGTAATAATATATAATTTTATATGTGGAATATATTTTAGTGGTATATATTCTAGTGTGAAAGTATATGTGTATAATATTAAATGAAATTTGTTTCAAAAATTTTGAAATTTAGTTTAAGTTGTATTTGTTTTTGAAATGTTATAAAAAATTTAACCTGCCAATTACTAAATTTCAAATGTTCATTAATTGGGTACTTTATTATTTATTAATTATTTCAATAAATTCATTTATTTGTATTTGTTACTATAGCAACCAGCAAATATAACTGGATTTCATAAAGTTACTTATTATTAATTCATTATCTGCACTAAACGGATTTTGGGCACCAAGTAAAACTAAAAATTTTCTTGGTCAAATCATACTTTTTGTATAGCTAAAGAAGCAACTAGATGTTAGGTGTCTTTTAGTCCCGCTGTAAAACTTATTTTTCTGCTCTTGATCTCCTCAATATCTATAAAACATATATTAGACCAAAAATGAAGTATAATGCAATATTTGAACTGGAGCAGAGTTATTCGTTTAAAAACAACCTCAACGTTTACGCTACTTATCCTCAGTCGCACAGTCTGGTCACTAACCCTCTAAAGATATCTAGGAGGGATTAATACTAGTTCAAACACAGTGCGATGGATGCTTAACTTTACTGTGTTGAATTTTAAGTAAGGCGTAACACGGCTTATGGAAGTTAGTTTGTTATGGGAAGGCGGGATTTTAGAACTGTATTCCGACCCATGTATTCCCAAAATTCGTAATTCGTAAGTGTACGACTAATTTAAATTTAAGAAAGACTTTGACATCTTTCTCCTTATTATTCACCCAAATTTACCCATTTTTCTTACACGATCCATTTTTCTAATCCCTATTCTTAAAGTTTCCTTTTCCAGTTCTTATTTAAACTTTAATTTTTTTTCAAAAGCCCATCCTAAAGTATGGCTTTAAAAGGTGGAAAGGTGTGGCTTAAGAGTGTTAAAGTTTCACTATTCAAAAGAGCTGCTTACAGTTTCAATGGATGTGTACGATTTATTTAAATTTAAGAAGAACATTGACATCTTTCTCCTGAGTATTCCTCCATATTCCCCTATTTATCTTACACGATCCATTATTCCAATCCCAACTCCTAAAGTTTCCTTTTCCAATTTTCAACCTCAAAACTAAACTGTACATTTATTTCAAAAGTCCCATCCTCAAGTTTAGCTTTAAAAGATCGTGGTTTTGGTGTGTTATATTACACACTAGTTAAAAGAACTGCGTACAGTTTCAATGGGTGGCTTTCAATGCTTCCCATTACTTCTGTTTAAAAAAAAAATGGTTTAAAAAGGAAGTCCTGGTAGTTTGAAAACTATTAAATATCATATTACAGTGATTGATGTGTTATTATAGTATTCGACAGATATAAAGCATAACATATGGCTTCAATCATGGCCTCCTTGTGTAAGAGGCTATGATTATTTCCAAAAAGCTATGAAATCCTAACTAAATTAAAAAATATATCTAATTTTGTTTTTGTTTTATGATTATTTCAAGGTAACATCATTTTTAGATTTAAATTAATTATATTTTTCATTTTTGTGTACAGTGAATTTAGATCATGGTTAGATCCTTTGATTTAAATTTGAAAAAAAAAAACTAATTTTTATTAAAAGAATAGAAAAGATTTAGGTTATACATTATTGAATAGAAGTTATCACATAAATAACTATATATTATATATGATTTAATTTATACATATATGTATTATTAATCTATATAGAGAATAAATATACCTATATATAGCTATTAAATGGTTTAATTACATGTTAAATAAAAGAAAAAGCGCTCGAAAAACAAAAATAATTGAATATTACTGTATACTTGTAGTAATATTACTGAATATATACAATTTAATTAATTTCAATACTAAAAAAAAATTGGAATTTTTTCCATTCAAATGAAAAATGGTTGAAATAATTTGAAATAAAGTTGATGTTGTACTTTAAAATAAATTGAAATGAAAATTGGGAATATCTTTATTGAATATCCTATGAAGTAATTTTATATGGAATCCAATTCCTTTCAAATTTTTCACAAATATTCTATTGAAACTTATGGAATATGGACAATAAGAAAGTTGGGCAATTTTTGTATGACTTTGGATTGTGTGAGTTAAGGACGTATCATACCTGCGTATCATTAACGTAGATTTGACGGTTTCCCATACTATTTTAATTGAGTTAACGGCAAGATATTTTTTCAGTTTTAGCTTGACTTACGATAGCACCGAGCTCAAGTTGTTATAGATCGAGGGTTTGGAAATGTTTTAGTTGTCTTGCAGATCTATATAATGTAAAAAACTTGTCTAGCCTCTTGGATTTCGGTTGATTTTAAATTTTTTTTTAGTATATTGATATCTTATTCTTTACAGTTTGTACGGTAAGTACAATCCTATTGTAAAATATTTAACATACTTCTAGGCGCACTTATAATACCTGTAATACTTTGGATTAAAAGGTTACAATAATTATAATATTAAAGTTGAATGTTGATGTTTTATTGATTTTTATTGTAATTCAAGTCCTTGAAGTGTTCAGGATAATTTTTGAAGTTCTATGCGATAAATTCTACACCATATTCTTGAAATAATTCTTGTTGGGATGTCAGAGTGTTATAATTAGGATATTTTATAATATAATTGGATATTTATTTTTATTTATTGGATTTTATTTAGCCTTTTGTTTTTAAATTTTTATTAATTTTATTATTTTTTGCATTATTTTATGCATTATTTTATGCAGTCTTTTATTGTGTTTTTTAATTATTGCATAATGCAGGATTTAGGGTAATGTTATATACTAGTACTATTGGATGTTGTAATTTACTAATAGTTTTTGTTAATAATAATAATAATTAATAATATTAACAATATAGTAAGATCCGCATCCTTTCCTTCTTTTTAGCCAATTAACTGCGGGAAGTTCAAAGTTATTTTCTTTTTATTGACTACAGGGGGAGATGGGTTTATACAATAAAAATATGACATTATCAAGTGGGTATGTAAAATTTTTTAGAGTTTTTAGCCAATTAATAGCGTGAAGTTAAAGTTTTTCTTATTGACTATAGGGGGAGATGGCTTTATTCAGTAAAATTTTGACATTATCAAGTGGCTATGTAAAATTTTTTAGAAAAAAAATTCTATATACAACCCATCGAATGTTTTATAGTTTATCATTTCCACTTCACAGAGAGAATTTATGTTTTAGTCCTTTAAATTACACCACAGGTATTGAAAGTGATTGAACCTTAAACCTTTCAGAAAATTAAGGATACCAATAACAGTTTGTAACAGGTGTAAAATTCAATCCTAATTTTATAAAAAAAAATAACCCTATACCTTAGCAGGAATAAATCAAGTTATATTTTCATAATATTTTACATATTTTAATCATTTTTAATGTACTTCCTTTTATTCTAAACAAAATTTTCTTCTGATGTAGTATGTATATTATATATATATATATATATATTTTCATTGTAAAAAATAAAAATACTTTAATAAATCGTATTTTCTACAACAGGTAATTTTTTTTTATTTATATTGCACGATTTGTATGTAGTACTAAACCTTGCCAAAGTACATTCATCAGGTGGATTTAAATTTTTGCAATAAGTATAAGAAGAATTTATGGGATGTATCTATCGCTGTTCCACCTTATAACCATAGATGATTATAGAGAAATAATAATAATGTGGATTTATATTTTATAAACATATATATATATGTCCTTATTTAAAAGTATATTTTTTTTGAGTTGAATATCTTCAATCTATGTATGTATTAGAGAAAGGTTATATAGTTTTTTTAAAGAATTCTATACTGAAAATATTTCATGGTTGCACATTTTTTTCTATTTTTTCCTTCTAACGTAATAGGAGATATGATAAAAGTTCTGGCGATGAAAATATCCGAAGGAATTAGAACTCAAAAAATAAGCCAAAAAGTTCCGAGAAATTAAAACTTTGATGAGTGAGCCAAAAGACCCCTAAAATTTGACATAATTCCCCGGTTTAGTAAATCCGTTGTTTTTAAATCTCGTTTTTAGAAAATCATGAGTTTTTTTAAAAATTCCGTGTTAGAAAATATCGTTTTTAAAGATTTAAGAGTTGAATACAAAATCAGAATTATCAGCCCTTAATTTTTAAAAAATAGAATGTTAAAAACTAGATTATTTAAAATCGGGATTTGCTAAACAAAAGACTTTCTAAACGAGATTTTCTGAAATGAGAGTTTGGGAAAAGTGGATTTCTAAACCCCGATTTTGACCCGAACACCTTTCTAGAGGAGATTTAAAAAGGAGATATATGGGAGGAGTTATAAAAAAAGAGATTTTCCAAAAACGGGGATTTTTAGAAAACGGCATTTACTAAAAACGCGATTTTCTAAGACAAGAGTTTGTAAAATGTGGATTTTCTAAATCTCGATTTCCCGACCCAAACCCCTTTTTTAGAGGAAATTTATAAAGGAGATATAGGAGAGGGGTTATAAGAAAAATGATTTTCTAAAAAGGGTTTTTAAAAAAACAGGATTTTCTCAAATCGTAATTTTCTAAACTAGATTTTCTGAAACAAGAATTTGTGAAAACGGGATTTACTAAACCGGGATTTCGACTTCAAGCATAATTTAACTCGTACTTAAATATATATTAAAAAACGAATTTGGTCCTTTCCCCACAGAATTTATGTATTCGTGTATTTGAAATTTTGTATTGTGAACCACTTTTAAAGTTGGTTACAAATCCAGCATTTTGGAAAAAGGAAAATAACCAAATTTTCAATGTGTCCTATTATTTAAATTCTAAAAACTTATTTTATAAATAATTTTTTTAATATTGAATTTAAAATATTTCATTAAGGGAAGTCATTATTCCCCCATGGTAATTTTTGGCCTCCTCATCGGAGTAATAATCTTACGGGAACTTTTGACTTATTTATTGAGTTATAAGTCGTCGGAGGGTACTTTTGACTTTAGGAATTTTATCATAGCGTCATATAAATATTAATATAAATATATATATAAAGTTCCAGTTGCATATAAAAATTCACCTTTTTTATTTTATTTTTTTTTTGCATTTTAATCCTGAAGTGCTAATATTTATCAGTTCCAAGGATTAAATACCATTATAAGACTTCAGGGCTTTTTAATAAATGCTTTCCCATGATTATAAAAGTTGAAACCCTTACAGTAATAGCATATTTCCATTTTAAAATAAAAAATGAACAAAAATAAATATAACTTCAAGAATAATGAAATTAATTTATGGAAAATTTTTTTTTATAAAAACAAAAGAAAAACAAAAAAAAAAAAATAAAATAAAATGAAAATTATTTTATATTTTTAAGTTTTCCCTTAAGTTTTATATATTTTCCCATTACTCACTAAACATAGAGAATATAAAAGTTATAAAAAAAAGTAAATGAAAACTAATTCCGTGCATGTCAAGTAATTTTTTTCCATTTTTCTCACTTTGAAATTTTTCTGAAGGAAAAATAGAAAAAATAGAAAAAATAATAAAATAATAAAATTTATCTTCAGATAGAATTGTATAGTAAAAAACAAAAAAAATTGGATAGAATAAAAAAAAAATTAAATCTTTTTATGATTTAAAAAGAATAGATCTTATGGTTTTATTTGAATTTAAAAAAAATGAAAATGGAAAGGTTCATAATTTGTTTTTTTTATGAAATTGTTAAAAAAAAAAAATATAATGAAAAGATTGATTTAATGATTTCATATATGTAGTAAAAAGTTAAATAATCGTTAAGAAATGAATTGTAAATCTAATTGGAAAAAAATGAAAAGTGTTAAATTATCTGACTGATTTTGATTTAATATGATTTTTCATATTAGTACTTATGTAGCTTATGTGTTCCTCCTCTGTCTCTTGTATATCTTTTCAAAGTTTATAATTTTAATAATGGAAATTGTAAAATATTATTTGGATGATTGTATGTTTAATTACAATTTTACAAGTGTATAGAGTGATTATAATATACGATTATATTTAGAAATTTCTATACTTTGTTTAATAGTAGATTATAAGGAATCTCTTGATAATATTAATCAGATAAAACAAATTGTAAGTTTTTAATGTACGTGGGACCAAGGTTCCCAGTTCATAATCTTAATTTTTAACTTAGATAAGATCATGACCTATTAACTGAGACAGGCGAATTCAAATCCCAGATAACAGATTACAAATTTTTAATTTGGAAGTAACATTTTTTTAAAAATCCCCATGGTAACCAAATATATAATGTAAATAAATGATATTAATTATAAATTAATTAGGTGCATTCATATCCTGCCACATTTGTAAAAAAAGAACAGGGGCTTAGTTAAATAATAAATAAATAAATATTCTATGTAGTTGTATATGTTTTTAATTTATTAGAAAATAGTATATGTTGAAGTTAAAGGCTCTACTTCTAAAGGATGATAAAATGTTAGAAAGCGTTGGGGGTCGAGTTGGACATCAAACGCGCATATTTTTTTTAAAGCAATTAAATAACCATTTAATTTTGCACTAGAAATCGCTCGCTTACTGTTTACGTATCCGAGGTCTTTGAAGTGACAACCATTAAAACATTTAATCGTGGAGAAATAAATATAACAGGTATATTACCATATAGGCGTACTTTTGGTCCACCCAACGTGAGTCATAGTTTGCTTTCCAAAGATCTTTTGATTCCGCTACCTTTGTCACTTCGTCAAAACCATTAGTTAAGTAAAATTACCAGATATCAGACTAATGATTGTAGGTGCAACGTGAAATAAAGTGAACTTCGAGTACAATCGCAAGTCGTAAACGAAATAAGAATTTGTATTAAAAATTAAAATTACTGAGTTTTTCAATTTTATTTGAAAACGTTTCATTCAAACTCTCAAAAACCAATTTAATTTTTCCAAATTAAAAATTTTTTTAATTTATAAAGGTAAAATAGATGAGAATATCGTTATTAATTGAAATATCGATTATCAAAATTCTATTTCTACTTTTTTTTTTGGAATGGAGTGGAATATTAATTAATTATCAAATATGAATTCAAAATATTTTCTTTTCAATTGGATTATATTGGAAAATTATTCAAAAAAAAAAAATTTTCAAAAAAATTCCAATTAAAATTTTTATTTTGATTTTAACCAATTGATATTCAGATTGTTCACGTATAGATTAAAAATTCTAATCGCAATTTTGCAAAACGAAATTCAGGTTTTTTTTTTAATTTTACATCAATAATTAAATTTTAAAAACCAAAAAAAAAAAATTAAGGGTAACTTTCATTTCTGAATTTGAATTTATTTTATAGTAATAATTCAAGTAATTCGAAATTTTTATCTGGCATATTTCCAATATTTTGTTCTTATTTCATATCTAAAGATATATAATTTTTTTTTAACTTAAGATTCTATTCACAAAATTTAAGTTATTAGGTCAAATTCCAATAACACCATAAATCCAAAAAATATCCTTTCATATTTACCGCTATTGTTTTTAAAATATATGTGAAGAAAATGAAAGGATAAAAAAGGATTTTCAAAAAAAAATTTTTCGGATTTTTTGTAATAAAAATTTGGGATTTTTATTTTTCGATTATTTATATTTCGACTATCGCGTAGAAGGGGAGAGACAGAGAGAGAGAATGGGGGTTAAGTACGATAGAAAATCAAATTTTATAACAACATTAAAAAAAAAGGACATGTTAAAAAATAAAGATTTAGTTCAAATTCAACATATATGAATATTATATATATTACATATTACACTAAACGTGAATTAGATCACGTTTTTTATTCGCTTTAAAAAATAATTTCAAAATTTTTTTTTGATTTTATTGCAAAATATTTTTTTAATTTAGAACGTTTGTGACTGGTTTTTGATTTTTTTGTTAAATTAAAGGTTAGTTCTAAAAAAAAATGATTACTATTGGGTTAATTTAAATGAGTTTAAGAAAATTGTCCTTCAAATATAATGATTTCGAAAACTTTCGAATATACACATTTACTTTATTACACTTATATTTTATAAGAAAATAATTATTTTAAGAATTTTTTCAAAGGATGTGCTTACCTTAGACTTCAATATAATATGGAACTCAGGAAGGACTAAGAAATGGTGTCAAAATTAATAAACAAGTAAAAATATAGAAAAAACGCATTGAATTTATTTTGGGGGGTTAATATATTTTTTAGGAATACGTACAATACTCTTATATTTGGAAAGAGGTAATGTAAACCGAGTTTAATACTTTATATTGAAGGTGTTTGAAGACTATGGTATAGAATCTTAAAATTCACTAAAATAATTATTATACATATAATAATAATAGTGTTTAAGGGTATACGCATGAATCATTTTATAAAATTTGTTCTTTTTTAAAAATTTAAAATTAAAATTCAAAAAAATTTTTAAGAGAAAATTAAAACCAAATTTTAAGAGAATGAAAATGTATTCTTAAGAGAGTTTTTGAAGTTTTATTACATACTATGTTTACATTGTGAAACTCATTTCAGAGGGAGTTGTAGTAGTTTATTATCTAATATAAGATAAATTTATGTTACTAGAAGTAGATTTTGATTTTTAAAACATGATTTATCCTTTTTTTAAAATTCCAGCAATTATATTATAAATAAATATTTGATAATTTTCAAATTAAATATTTGTTTAAAAAATTTAAGTCCCACTTAATATTGAAGAAAATGCAAACGAGCTGGTCTAAAAATAAATACAGCTAAGACCAAAAGCATGCGTACAGAGCACTCCACACATCAGCAAATTCTAATAGAAGAAAGCCAAATTGAAGAAGTAGAGCAGTTCAATTATTTGGGAAGTATGGTGATATCAAATGGGGGAACAGAAGTTGATGTTGGCAGCAGAATAAATAAAGCTAGAGCTGCTTTTGGAACTCTATCAAACATATGGCAGTCAAATAATATCGCCCTGCGTACAAAGCCAAAAGTATTTGAAACAAACGTCAAATCAGTACTTCTATACGGCTGTATGAAAGTAACCGCCAATATCACCAAAAAGTTGCAGACGTATATAAACCGTTGTCTACGCCGCATCTTAAGGGTTCGTTGGCCGCAAATCATTACCAACACAAACATGTGGCAAAAAACGAACCAAAAGATGATTGAGGTCGAGATTCGAGAGAGAAAATGCGAATGTAAGTAAGTAAGTAATATTGAAGTATTTCAGATAACTTTGAAATTTATCTTTTATTTAAATCAATTTTTAAAATAATAATTTTTTTTACAATCAAATAATTGAAATATTAAAGTGTCATTCCAGTTTCATTTCATTCAATTAATTTACTATTACAAAACAATTCAACTGAATATTTAACAAAAGATTTTTACTTATCAATTGTATCCTGAAAATAAAAAAAAACATAATAAATAAAAAAAAAATTTCTTAAAAGAATTTAACTATATAGAAATACTTCCAACAGGTCCTTTGTATTTTAAACAATACTAATAATAAAAAAAATCATCGTAATTGTAAATCCCAAATTAAAATTAAATGATCTTTTTCTTTAAAAAAAATTTTTTTTGACATCCTTTTATCTGTTATCCTTTTATTATTTAACTAATAATAATAAATAACAATAGATATGTTTAATACACACATACACAAACATATGAACTATTTTGATAGTTAATACGTATAGTTTTTCTTAAATAAATATTTTTTTTTTATTGTACAATAGTTAAATGATGACTTTTATATTCAGTTTTGTTTTTATTGTTGAAATAAAAATAACAACAACAATAATAAAATATTTCTATTATATACATTTATATATAGTTATATATAATAGTAAATGTGCATTGATCCTTGTTCCGCATTAAATTCCGTAAAAAAAAAAAAACCCAACAAGTTTCCACATAAAAAAAAATGTATGAAAATAAAAACAAACTTCAAATATAAAACTAAGCAAATTTATACATAGATAACAGGTTATCAGTAAATATTCTTATAAATGTATATATGTATATATATATAAATAACATTTATACATAAAATATATTTACTATCAAAGAATTGAGAAGGGACTAAAAGGATATTAAACTAATATACTTAAATAGATGTGGGTATATACTAAGATAACATGTTTATGTTGGAGTAAAATTAAAAAAATTTAAAAGCTTTTTAAGGGGATATTTTGTGTTATTTGTTAGTGTTTAATGTATATTATATTTATTTTTATATTATTGTGTATTTTTTTAACAAACAAAAATTTCCTTTTTTTTTTAAAACTTTGTTGTGTTTTATTTATTTTTATGAATGAGTCAATGCACAGTAGGAATAATTGAAAAAAAACTGGTAATCTTTTCAACTATTTTTTGAATTAATTGAAAATTTATGATTCGTTATACAAACACAAGAGTAAAATTTACATATATGAAAAGTTTTTTACAATTTTGAAATGTAGAATAGCAAGCGGAGTAGTCCATATATTATATATTTAAGTTTGAAATTTAATTAATTGATTAATTAATTAATTTATTTATTTGTAGTACCAGACAATAGTAAATATTGCCTAATAATATTAATGCCTATTTTAACATTTGAACTTCTTATTAAATTATTTTAATATACACTATATTTTTTTTTTATTAGATATGATCCTACCAGGATTTGAATCCAAAACTTTTCGATTGAAAAGCTGCCACTTTACCCCTGAGCTATCAGTCAGATTAATTGATTAATATTTATATTTCCAAAGATTTCCTGACAAATTTTTGAAAATCCAATATATCGTTGATGTAAAAATATTAAATTAATTTTTTGAATTTTAAAAAAAAGGTTTGATTTTAATACAACTTCCCGGTGAGCTGCAAATTTCAGATTTTAAACATAGGTCAGCATTATTTTAAAACGTATTAAATAGTTTTCGACTTGTATTACGTGTATTTCCTAAAAATTTTAAAAATAATGTTAATCTAATTTTCGGATGAACTAGAGACTTGAAACTGTAAACATAGCCCCGGATTGATTGGCAATATAAAATTGACTCCCTTTCTTATTTATTTAAATTTTTGTTATTACAAAAAAGGTACTTAAACAATATTAGTGTTTCCCTCGGCTACGTAGACGATTATGGGAATAACTTATGATTATTATATATTATTATTATTTATAATTAAACTTTATTTTTTACATATTTACATATTTGTGTTTTAATTTATAAGTTTTATTCAACAATTTTATAATTTTTAAATTCATACTTTATTGTCTTTTAAAATATTGCTTTAAATTTAAAATTTTTGCATAATTTTAGGATAAAGTGTTGTTTTGAATTTGCAGTTTTTAAATAATTTTTAATATGAAATGCATTCTTAGACTATACATAAAATTATGGCACTTTCTATTAATCCAAAGTTTTATCCAAAAGTTTTTTGAAACATAATAGTTAGAATCTAATTAAACCATTATTCAATTTGATTTTTAAGTAAAATAATTAATATTAAAAGTGTTAAAAAAATAGTTATCAGTTTTGATATTAGGAAGTAAAAACTTTTACATTACCTAAGTGTAATATGTGTAATATTTGATATTATGTTCAGTATGTATTTTACAAAGTATTAATGTTAATTCCAACCAATATTATAAATTAAACTTGAATCAAAATTTTATTCGTGTTTCGTCCTGGAATACTACTGGACTCATCAGTAGGCTTGTAATATTACATTACAGTACCTAGACAGACTTCCGATTAAACTTTAATTGATGAACTTACTACTTATATAGGAAAATTTACGAAAATCTTCTGTGAATTATAATATACAATCAAAAATTTTCTACAGTAAAACTCATTAAATTAAAACTAAACAATTTATTAAAATAAATTTTCTTTTTATATAATTTTAATTAAAAATAATAAAAATATTAAAACTTTTTTAGTTTTATTAATTAAATTAAAAAAATCCTTTTAAAATAAACAAATTAAATAAATTTAGATCAATTTAAAAATTTGTTATTTGAAATTGAATAAAATTGTAAAATTCCAAAACATTGATAGAACTACGTTATAATTTTCATATTGAATTAAATTAGGCTAAGTAGGCATAATTAAATAGTTTTAAGTTTTATTTATAACCAAATTTTTAGAGGTTTTTGTTTCATTTCCATTTTCCTTAAAATTATTTAATAGGTAAATGTAAATATTATGTGAAAATGAAAATAACTCAGTTGAAAAGACATATAGAAATGCCTAAACTCTAGAAAAAATTTAAGTAGTAAGTATATAATGTAAATTTTCTTCTTCTGCTATGGCGATACAGTCCGTTGTCGAACCTTGGCCTCCTGAATATAATGTAAATATGAATGATATTTGTGGAGAATAAATTGAATTAAATTGAATTGAATTGTGCATAGTTACCTTTACAAAAAAAAACTTTTAATTCTATTCGAAAGCTTTTTCTATTGTTTTAAAATTCACATTAGTCCTATATTCTTAAATAAATTCAAATGTATATAATATGTATATATATATTTATATAAAATTTCTATATATATAATTTCATAAGAGCTTATAAAAACAACTTCTTTTTTAAAAAAAAAATATAGAAAAAGCTTTTGATTTATAATATGTGTGACACTGAACTGAAAAGATTTAGAAACATGTAAACTTTCATTACGGGCGGTTCATATTTACGCGGTTTTCTGTGTTTTTAATTTTACTTTATATTAAAAAAAATAAAAAAAAAAAAAAAATAAGTAAAAAAATGAATAAAAAAAAATATTAAGGAAAAAATTCTATCCTTCAGAAAAAATTTATATCTAAAAAATTAAAATCTTGCTACAATATGTTTTTATAATTACACAAAAATAAAATTAAAAAAAATTCAACACGATTCGGAAATATAAAACTAAAATTATTTAAATAAATAATTTTTGTAAACTATAGATTTGGCAAAAAGGAATAATAAATAATTGTATTTCAAAGTATGTTTTGATTAAAAATCTGATTTGATTAAAACAAAAGAAAAGTTTAAAAAATTAAAAAGCAATCCCTCAATATATTTTTAATATTATTAAATATAAAAAAAATTATTAAATAAACAAATATTATTTATAAAAAAATAAATAATAAATTAAAATCCTCAAAATTATAAAACTAAAATATAATATTTTGGAGCCAAATTTTATTGATTGTGTATAGTTTTGTAAAATTCTATGTTCTCATCAAGGCAAAAGCGAATTCATTTCGTAAAGTAAATCAATTATTAAAATAAAATTCCAAAAATAAAATTCAAAAAATAAAATTTATTCGGAAAAATTTTTTAAATAAAAATTTCCAAATTAAAAAAACTTTACAATAAAATATTTTCATTATTTTCCTTCAAAAAAAAAAAATACAAAAATGTCTTACAGATGAAATATTATTGTGTGTTCTTTCTTAAATGTCAAAATAATATAAGCAAAAATTGAGAATAATAATACATATACATATCTTTACATAAAAATACTTATAAGTATATAAAATAAATTTTTCCATATAAATATTCGTATATATTAAAAAAAAAAAAAAAATTTTCATTCCTTTCAAAAATTTTTCCTACGATTTCCTACTTGAATATTCATTTTTCACAGTTTTTAAAATGTTATATAAAATGTGCGTATAGTATTAATATATATATATATATATAAATAAGTATATAAATGTACAATAAATAGTAAAATTGTAAATGTGTATATTGTTTCAAAAAAAAAAAAAAAATACAAGGAAAAAAAATAAACACAATTTTGTGAATGTATTGTAAAAACAAAAGAGAGAAATGTCAAAAAATTTATATTCAATTTAAAATGAATTCGTTCTGTTTTTCCTTCTAATTTTTTTTTTTTATTAATTTGTTTTTTTTTAAAACTAATGAAAAAATTTTTCCAAAATTTTTTGGTTTTTTTTTTTTAAATTTAATTTAAAAAGTTTAAATTAAAAAATAAAATATAAAAAATAAATAAATTGAATTTAGTAAATATTATATGTGCATTATATAAAAGTTTAATAAAATTATAAAAGTACATTCCGGTGATTATTTTAATAAAAAACAAGTAGAAGAGCAAATAATAAATTACAAAAAAAAAAATAAAATAAAATTATAATGTATATGTATGTGTATTCATTATATAAAGAAAAAAATAAATCAAAGGAAACACATACAACAACCACAATGAAATAAAAATTACAAAATTAATTCTTACATTCTTCAACACAAAGTTTGACAACTAGGTAAAGTATTTGTTTTTTTTGTTGTAATTTATTTGTTTTTTTTTTTATATTACTTATATATTATAAAAAAAAAAAAAAAATGTGTATATAAATAAGTTTATATAAAGTGTACGATGTCCTTGAAAAATATAGAAAAAAATGCATTTAGATATAAAAATAGGAATTTTTGTATAAAATTTGTATCTTAAAGTAGATTTTCTTATATAGTTGTCTTATTTTTTTTTATTATTCTTAAAGTAATATTGATATTTTGGTTTATAATTAAATATATATATATATATATATATATATATATATATATATATATATTTTAATTATATACAAATATATGTATATACATTTACCATATTTATTAAATTCATAATTCATATATATATACAGGGTGTCCGGGACTCAAGTACACGCACTATACTCAGTGATTGGGGGCATTAAAACAAACAAAAAATTGTGAGGGAGAGGGGGGGGGGGTCTATTGTGAACCCTTTTCGAGATATGAGGGATTAAAGATTTAAGGAGACTTTTCATAAAAAAATCAATAACTTTTGAATAGCTTACTGTAGAGAGATAAAAAAAATTCATTTTGTAGAGTAAGTTGTCAGCTTTAATTTTTGTGTACTAATGATCCCCATGTACCCAACATTTGCAAAGTTATGAAGGTTCAAAATGATTTAAAATGAAAAAATTATGTTTCAAACTCTATTTTCTTTTGAAGCACACTGTATTTGGGGTACTTTTTATAGCATATTTCAAGACAGCTTTTCAAGCCCTATAATTAGTACATAATACCTTTTTTTTTTTTATCTCTAACCATTTTTGATATGAAGAATAGAAAAATGTGTTATTTTCAATCGGTTCAAACAGAAAAATTATGAAATTTTTTTTTATCCAATTATTTTTTCATTAATATTTTAATTTCATTTTGAACCTTCATAACTTTGTAACTGTTGGGTACATGGGGATCATTAATTAAAGCTGACAACTTACTCTACAAAATGGATTTTTTTTTTATCTCTCTAAAGTAAGCTGTTTAAAAGTTATTGATTTTTTTATGAAAATTCTCCTTAAATCTTAAATCCCAAATATCTCGAAAAGGGTCCACAATAGACCTCCCTCCAGTACAATTTTTTGTTTGTTTTAATGCCCCCAATCACTGAGTGTAGTGTGCGTACTTGAGTCCCGGACACCCTGTTTATATATAAATTCACAAAAAAATTAGTAATACACGTGTATTTGGAATTAAACAGAATTTAATACTCTTTTGTTTGTTCTCTTTTATTTCCTCAGTTTCTCACAGTTTTCCTATCGCATATTTTCTCTCTTAATGTCTATTATTTTTTGTTGTTGTGTTTTTCTTGTACTTTGAAATTGTTTTTTTTTTTTGTTAGACTGTTATGAAATTTTGTGTGCGATGGCGAAGAAGAACAATAAGAAAAAGGATATGTTGGCATTGAAAAAATTTTTCTTTCCTTTTTGTTTTTTTTTTTACTAGTTTTTATGTTTTGTTTTTATTTATTTATTCTTTTATTTCCTTTTTTCATTAAAAATTTCTTAGTTTTTATTTTTTTTTGTTTTTATTTTACTTTTCAATTATTGTGTGCTGGGAAATTTATGTACAAAAAAATGCACATTTAAGAACGTAAAAATAAATTTAGTTTTGTGTAAGTTTAAGAATTACTTTATTAAAAAAAAAAATAAAAATAAATATAAAATATAAAATTTATTAAAGTATATAATAATATTAAAAAATTATATAAAATTAAATTTTGGGTAAATTGAAATAGAAAATTTTAAAATATTTTTATATGGGATATACATAAATCTTTTGGTTATATAAATTAATTATGAAACAATCTAGATTCTAGATGATTATTAAATTAAATTGGAAAGTTTGGAATTATTATTTAATTTTTCATACACATATCTATTTAAAATAAATTTATTATAAATCAAGTTTGATTTCAATTAATGGAAGTTCTATGAGAATTTTTGAAGTAATCTTGAAATTTTAAGGAATTTTAAATAACTATTCTCTTTAAATCCTTCGAAGGAATTTTAAATTTTGATTTCAGTCAATTAAATTGGAAAGCTTGGATTTATTATTTTTTTATCTATTTAAATATTGTATTTTGTGATATCAGTGATTTGAGTATTAAATAAATTTATTAACAATCTAGATTGATTTCAGTTAATGCAAGATCTATCAGAATATTTGAAGCAATCTTAAAATATTAAGGAATATTGGAAAACTTAAACCTCTTAATCCTTTGAAAGGATTTAGTTTGGTTTTCAGGCAATTAAAAAGTAAATTTAATTAAATTTGTGTTTAAGAGATATTTCAATATAATTTTTAAATAATCGTAAATTAATTAAGAATATTTGTAGAAGCAATAAATCTTATATTATAAGTATATTTAAGAAAAAAATTGGCCCAATGAAAGGTACTGTTAATTAGTTATTAATTCATAAAAAAAATTTCATAATGCTTAATCCTAAATTTCCACATATACAAATACTTATTCCTTTACTTCCTCTATAAAAACTTCCAAGCATATAACAAATGATAAAAAATTTTAAATTAAAAATGGTAATAAATATAAAATGCCGTGAAAATCAAGTACTCTGTTAACCATAAGATAAGTGCATTATTATTTTTTTTTTAAATTTGAATTACCTTGACTTACTTTTTTTTTTCTAATTTTATATTACAAAATACATTTATATTTATTTCAAATATTTTACAACTTACCTATATATATTCTAAATAACAATTTTAACACTGTAAGTATATATATATATATATATATATATAATTATTACATATAAATAAATTTATATAATATATTCTATAGTATAATTTTAAAAATTGGCTACATTCATATATTTCTAAAAAAAAAAAAAGTTTTTAAATTTATATATACGTTAACTATTTTTTTCAATTTTCTTTTAATTTAATATTCAAACCATATCTAATAAAATATTTAACTTTTTTTATTTAATTTTAAATATTCAAGAATATAATAAAATAAGTATAATAAAATGGTACCATCAAAAGTGCTGTTATTAATGTTATGCAATTTATCCTTGATTTAAACTTAACTATTTTATTGCAATACATTTCTGTATATATATATATATATATATAAATATGTATATAAGAATATATTTAAATATTTTATCTATTCTATATAATATATATATATATATGTATATATTTACATATATATCCTTAAAAATAATCTATATATATATATGAAAATAGAAATAATCTTAAAATTTATATTTTATAATCATTTTATATATTTTTTGAACTTTATATACACATTATTATATACTTACAAACTATATACAATACATTTTTAAATTGTTATATAAGTTAAATTTCTTCATTTCTTTTCTTATATAATACAGTTATAATATTATATATATATATATTATAACTGTTTTAAAGGAAATACTTTAATATTGCAATAATTTACGTTTAGTTTTGGAAAATTGCAATAAAAAAAAAAAGAAAAATAATTTAATATTCTTTTGTATAATGATTTTAATTATACCCATTCAACGTTATCGTTTCTACACAATTTTCTTAAAATAATTTTTTTTTTGTCATAAAAATAAAAACAAAAAAAAAAAAATTTTTGTAAATAAAGGACGAAATAAAATTAAAAAAAAAAAAAATTAGTTTTTCCTTCTTATTTCCACTTTCATTATTGTTGTTGTAACTTAAGTAAATGTCCTTGAATTATTTTTTTTTATTTTATGTTTGCTTTTTTTTTTTTGTTATTTTTAAACAATGTTATATATATATATATATATATGCATATGCATACAAAAACTCAATATAATATAAATATAAATTTATATATAAGTTTCGTAATAAATATATAATAGTAGAGAGAAAGGACGAAAAAGAAAACAATAGACAAATATCATTATCAATATTTAGTTATGTATATATATTTATTCATATAGTAATCGTATATATATATATCTTACAATAGAATTATTTAGAAATTATATTGTTTTTTTAAATCACAAAATATATAAAAATTATAAACAAATAATAATAATAATATAAAATAAAAATAAAGGATATTGAAAATACAAAGAAAAGTCTTTGTACACGGTCGTAAATTTATGTAAAATAAATATGTATTTGTGTGGAAAATTGAAAAATAAAAATAAAATTAAAAAAAAACACAAAATAACAATCAAATTCAACAATATGACGTAACAGTTGAAAAAATAAAACTAATATTCATCCAACAAATATAAGATTGTCATATATAGTACGTACAATCATTTACCGGGCTTTTATTATATATATATGTCCTTAAATTACAAAAAAACAGCAATTTTTAATTCCGCGTATTCTTTTCATATGAAATTTTATTTTTTTTTATTGGATTATGTAAAAAAATTTCGAATTCGAATTTTGATTTACAGTTATAAATGTTTTATCCTTTAATTTTAAGTAATACAAGTTAATCTCCGAATTTTAATCCCTTTTCCTTTCATTATTTTTATTTTATTTATTAAATATTACCATAATATACAATGTTTCACTTACTTAACTAATTAGTATTATTTAATAGAGTTTAGATTATAGGAAAATTATCTTTACAGCTAAAATATTTACAAATTGTAATTGTGATATAATATTTAGAAATATGTACTTATTTACAAGGAAAAATGTGGAAAAACCTTTTAAAAAAATGAGCTTATAACTACGCTTAAACTAAAATACTTAAAACTATACTATACTAGACTAGACTAAATTTAGTGTGTTAAGCAAACACATATGTAATTAAGACTGGTAAATATTTTGAACAATCATATTCTCAGAAAATTGTAATTTAAAATTAAATCGTTCATTTATTGTTGATATTTTATTGATATATAGTATTCAGATTGGCCTTTTCGTGAAGTTTTCTGGTTGAGTAATAAAAGGGAAGATTAAACATCATTTTCAATATTTTATTTTGCATAATTTGAAGTTTTAAAATGTGTGTTTTTGCACAATCACTCCAAACTGGCCGGATCCGTATAGGAGAATAGGTTGAAAAATAGTTTTCATTAAAATTATCTTATTATCTGTGGATAAATTTGAGTTTCTATTTATAAATGGATATAGAACCCTAATGGCTTTGTTGCTTTTATCAATGGTTTTATTGATTTGTGGCGGGAAAGTGATTTTTGCGTCTAAAGTTATACCTAAGTATTTTAAAGAGTCTACCCAGGCTATAGTGTTTGAATTTAGTGACAATAAATTTTGTGGTAAGAAACAGTTTTTACGTCTTCGTGTAAAGTATATTGCACTAGTTTTTTTTCGGTATTAATTGCTATTTTCCAACTGGTAAAGTATTCATATAATTTGTTGAATGATATTTGCAGATTGCGCTCAATTATATCAATTTCCTTTCATTTCACATTTGAT
>OY720442.1:138934535-138991395 GCA_963082915.1 Dolichopus griseipennis | reverse complement strand
CCTCTTTTACCTTCAATTTTCCCTTGCACGATAAGCTGTAGGAGCTCGTAAAATTATTTAAAATTATTTAAAATACGTCCCAAAATATGATATTTTCCTTCTTTTGATATCTGTAGAAGTTCTCGGCCTTTACTTATTACAAGTTCTAATCTCCTTTCCTATAATTAACAATTGATATAATTGACTTTTCTATATTATTTCATTAATTTTTCAATAATTTTGTTTTTTTTTCAAATCAAATAAAAAACAAAAACAACAACAAATTAAAAAAAAAAAAAAAATTAAAATATTTCTCATTTTGTGTAATATTATGTGAACGAAGTTTTCTCAAGGATAATTATACGCAATTTTTTTTTTCATTTGTTCGTTATAAAAAAGAATACGTCATTTACTAATACAAACAATATATAAATTTTTATTTGTATTATATTTACATTTATGTTTGTTGTTGTTGTTTTTTTTTTGTAATAACAACAAAAAAAGCTATAACAGTAAATATTTAAAATTATCAACAACAACACACAACAACAACAAAAATCAACAATATAAAAACGTAAAAACAACAATAAAGGAACATATATGTATGTATGTATGTATGCATGTGCATGAAGAATATACACTATATAATATTCAGTAAATACAACAATAGTGTACGAGTACAATTTTTTCATATTAAGAACGAGTTTAAAAAAAAAAAAAAAAACAAACAATTTTCTAACAGTAAAAATATTTTGTTGTGAAATGTTTCTTGTGTGTTGTATTAATATATGAATTAATACATGATGATGATGTTGATGACGATATTATGCATGGGGTACTGTGTCATTTAATGGAATTTAATATTTCGAATGTTATATAATTTTTATTTTTTTTTTAAATAATTTTAATCTATTGCAATATTTACATAATAACATACCTATATATATTTATAAAATATGTGTGTAAAAATTTTGTATATATATATTTATATATATTTTCTATATTAAAAAAATTATTTAATAAAAAGGATATATATATGTACATATATATCAAATATAAATAGAGAAAAATCTACCATACCATTTATATCTCATGTCGTAGGGTTGTATATGGTTTAATTTTACGAATTTTAACATATACTTACGTATATGTATTACATATATATGTATACATAATTTTGTGTAGGAAGAATATGAAATGAAAATTTTTGTAAATGTATTTTTGGATTTATATACATATATATGCATTAATAATTATTGTATAAAATATATATATTAATAATTATATATACAATATATATATATATATATATATGTATATACGAAGGAGGAATATATTCACCTGTATATGAAAAAAATTAAAAAAAAAAAACAAAAAAAATAGAAAAATAAAGTAAATGCAAAGAAAAATTGAGTTGAAAAAAATAGGTATATACGAGTATTATTATAGGAAGAAGAGGTTGAGGTTGCGTTGTGTGTTTTTATTTCTCTTTCTTAATGTTTTGTTATTTTTTTCCATTTTTATATTTTTGTTTTTTTTTTTTTTTTATAAATTCATTTCCAGGTGACAATATCGTTATATCTATGAATGGCATAAAAAAAAACAAAACATTAGATGACAGATGATTCGTATGGTCTGTGTGTGTGTGTAGTGTGTATTTTTGTGTTTTGTTTTTACTCTATTTGCATAGAATTTCAATTTTTTTTGATAAATGATATTTAGTCTTGGGTAATAAAATTATTTTCCTATATTTAAATTAATAGACATTCTATAGATCCAATGTATTTTTATTATATATGTTAGTAGGTATATATATATATATATATATATATACATATATATGCAAATATAATAAGAATTTTTTTAATAAAAACATTTTGTAAAGTCACATAGAAGGGATATAAGAAGGGGTGGCGGGGAGAGATGTGTGAGAAGGGAAATAAAATAGACACAATAGAAACTTGACGCGTTAATCCATTTTGAAAAAAATAATAAAAGAAGAAAAATGACATGAATTTTTGCGTTTAAATTTGAATGAAAATTTTTAAATGAGTTTTTATGCAATTTTCTGTATATAGAGTAGAGTAGCCCATTATAAATATATATATATGTATCACAAAATTTTTTTTTTTTTATTTTTTTACTTATAAACTTAATCGGATATAAATCTATTAATGTCTATTATATATATATATATATATATATATATATTTATGTACAAATATTTGTACCAGTATTAATATTTATTCAAAAGTTTTATTTTATTTTTTAGGTGGACATAAGATTTTTAAAAAAAAAAAAAGTTATACATATGAATATACATATATATGTATTGTAGTATAAAGGTATTGTGTGTATGTCTAAAAATTTTTTTTTGAAAAATGACAATTTTGTACACACAAAATTTTCTGAATAGAAAAATATTGTTTAAATGAAAAAGGGTTGTTGTAATCACATCACACATTGGTCTATATATGTATATTCAGAGTGTACATATTTGTGTACGTTAATATATGTACATGAAAATGTATGAAATGAAAAAAGGAAAATTGTTACACAGTTAACAATGAAAATTATAAATAGGTTGATTTAAAAAAAAAAAAAAAAAAAAAAAAAGTGTTACGAAATATAGAACGTAGGTGTAAAATAGGTGTGTGGAAATTTTGAAAATAAAATTTTGTAATGTGTTGCTATATAAATTGCAATATGCGTAAAAATATTGTTGTTGTTATCATTGAGTGTAATATTTTTTATGAATGAATGAAAAAAATTAAACCATTTGTAAATGAATTTATATCTTACTATATATTAGTGTGTTTTGTTTTATTAAATTTTTTTGTAGTTAATTTAATATTTTATATAAAGAAAACTAATTGAAGGTATTTTAACATAAGAATATATGAGGATTTCAAATTGTAATTTAAGAAATTATAAAATTAAAATTTTAATAATAAAGGTTGTTTTAATTTAACATCTATTAAAAATTTTCTTTAAATAAAATTTATTTTAATATAAGTTTAGAGGCATGTGGTTTTTAAATTTCAATTTAATAAATTAAAAATTAAGTTTTAATTTCTTTATTTCATGTTCAAATGTTTTAATTCATTCATTTAGTTTTAATACAAGCAAATTCACATTAGTAAATTTTATTTATGTTTAAAAGTTTTAATTTCAATCAACTTTTTTTTATTAGTTAATTTAAAATATTAGTTTTAATTAAGGTTTACTATTTTATTTGATAGATAAATGATTTAGTATTCATAATATTCATTGCGAGTTTTATGTGATTTTACTATTTCGCACATTTATATTTCTTAGATATTTTTTAATTTTATAATTAATATAATTAAATTTAATAAAATAGTTTTGATTTTTGACAATATTATTATTTAAATATTATCAAAAAAAAATATTCGATTTAATATTAATAAAAAATTAAATAATTTTTATAATTATTCTCTTATTAAGTGATGGTAGTTGGAAAATTTTCAAAATTTATATTATTACAATTTATCTATATATATAAAAGTAAAAGTTGTTTATTTGTTCGTTGTTTGTATGTAGCGATTAGACTACTAAACTACTCAGCTGATTATGATGAAAATTTGTATATTGAGGTTTTTGGGTACGGAAAGCAATCCTGGACTAAATATTTCAAGTATTTAAACTTTTTTCTTCTAAAATTAAAACGGTTTGACCTATTGACTTTTAATTTTCTATATGTAATGCTTCTTGAGAACTGAGTTAACACTATTAACAGATTTGGAATTTGTTAACCCATGTCGGGCCGACGGTTGGTAAAAAAATTTTTGATTGGAAACTACGTTCAATTTTGCAAACTTCTGCTTTGGCCCAAACGAAAACAGCACAACAACTTTTTCCAGATATTTTCTTACTGTATGCTTTGTTTTTCCAGATATTTTCTTACTGTTTGATTGTTTGAGTTTAAATTTTGTATGCGTGAAGATTCTTATCATTAATTGTCCTATACGTGGTGCTCTTTGACGGTGGAGTTGAGGATGGTGGGTTTCTGGTAAATAATGTCAAGTGAATTAATATTTCCGCGTATTATTAATAATTATGAAAAATTTAAAGTGAAATTTGATAAATTTTATATACATTTATACATTTTGAAATTAACATTCACTCCATATGCAAATTTTGTGTTAACTTTTTTTAATAACATCAACTTACATTTAACCTCCATTGAGAAGCGCAGCAACGCGCACTGGTCATTAGCTAATATATAAAATCTTAAAATAATCTTAAAAAGTATGCTGACATTTATTCATTCATAATTAATTTTTTTTCAATAATATTGATTTTGTAAATTCATTTTTTGAAATCTAATTTTTAAGTTTTTCCAGATCTTCAGAATGATGAGGTTTTTCCAGAATATAAGAAACAAGTTTTTCTAAAACGCGGTTTTAGACCCAATCCACCATTAGTATTGCATTAACTACAGTTATTAATATATTAATAATTAAACTTAATTGAAATTAAATTACATAAAAAAATCATTTCTTGCTGTAAAAAAATATCAAATGAAGGGGGTCTGGATGGTGTAATAAGTAATCATTTGGCTCGGCTCATTAACTGAGGGAGTGCGTATTCGATTTTCAAACACGTCTTGGAATATTTAATTGAAAAAACTAGTTATTGAAAAATATATAAAGCAATATATAATATATATTATATAAAGAAAATAAATAATATAACTTATTAAATGAATAAATAACATATCTGGTACGTTTGAAAAGGAAAGACATGCTTAACTCCCTTCCGATCCCATTGTATACGATAGGAGAATGTTTATAAATAAATAAAATATCAAATGGAACACATCAATTTTACTAATTAAATTATTTTGGAAAAAAAAACGTAATCTAGAATAATATACTTTAATAAAATCAAATATTTTTGAATATTGATAGAAGTTATACAAAAAAAATAATATTCTATAATATTATGTATATCTTATTAAAATAAATATACATATATAAATATAAAATTTTCAAATTAATTTTATATATTTTTATCTTCTTATGTTTTTACAAATAAAAATAAGATATTTATTTGTAAAGTAAGTTAGTTTTTGTATATATACAATTTATTGCAAATATTTATTAATTCAATTTCAATTGAATACTATATAGTATAGTATAAATTTACTATATGGATTGAATTGGTATCGCATTGTTTCTGTAATTCATTTCATGTATTCATTTCATTATAAATCCCATTAAATCTTATACTTTATATTTGAGTATTTATCTATAAATTTTTATAAGATTATTTCTTTCATAATGTGATTTTCTTTTTTTTTGAATATAAAATTTATTCAATTCTAATTTTAGTATTAGGAACGAATAAATTAATTTATTTTTTCTTATTTAATTTTTTTTTGATTTTTGTTTTTCTATGAAAGAATTTGGGTCGTAGATTTTCTAGATTTAAATCAGAGTAAATTTAAAAAAGAAATAATTGTTAAAGTTATTCAATTTTAAGATTTTTATATTCTGCATTACAAAGGAGTTGAATTTTTTACCTGTCATATATGTAATATTTAAAGGTAATTGAAATGTTAAATATATAAAACTCGTTGAATAAATTAAATTTTCAAAATATGTTTTAAAAACTTTGAAAAATCAATAATAATATTACGGGATTTAATTTTGGTAAGCTCCTATAAAACGCTACATGCAGCCTATGGATTATAAGATTGATAATTCAATTGCATACTTTGCGGGAGTTGTAAATTAAAACTGAAGTTCTCTAGGCAATTCTAAAATTAAAATGCCTACTGTCGATTCTAGTTGTGTTGGAAAAATGAAACATTCCTTACATATTTCTAAGAAATTTTAGATATGTTTTAATATATAAATATATAATGAAAATTAACATAGTATAGATCAATTTAAAGATTTAGGCTTTAAGTGTAACAGTTTTTAAAAAAATCTTTAGACCTGACTAAACGATTAGATACTTTTCATTGGTGAGGCTTAATTTATTTTTGTATTAAAAATATAAGAAAAATCCTTATAATAAAAAAAGTTTATAATTTTACCATATTAAATACCATATTAAATAGTATATTAAAGTTCAAAAGAATATAAAAACTGTTTCTATTTTTGTAAATATATTATTTAAAATGTATGTTTTATTTTGCGTTGAAATTTATTCATGAAATTAAATCAACCTTGAGTTCTGTTTTTTTTTTTTATAAATTCATAGAAAATGATCCACTTTCTTTCCATATTTATTATTATTATGACGTTTTTTTTTTAAACAAATTTGGCTTCTAATAAATCAGATATAATAAAAAAATAAAAAACAATTTTGATTTGAATAATATTTGTGCGTTTTTTTTTTCATTTCTAAGTCATTTGACAATTATGAAAAGAAAGAAAATATTTTCCTGTAACATTTAAACAAATATATGTATGTAATCATAATAAAAATGTTGTTTTTATGTTACATGAAAATAAAAAAAATAATCATAATAATCATAAGAAGATATTCTAAGTATTATTCATCCTTTATTACATAAAAACTTACATTTACAGAAAACAAATTTTTTTATTTCCTTTCATTAAATGCTTTAATGTGAATTGCAAATGAGTGAGTGTCGTGCAAATCAAATGTTACAAATTCAACAATGAATTTACGTACATTAAAAAATCAGAAAAATAAAAACGGGTTTGAGAAAAGTGAAACAGGATTTACAAATATCTTAGTAAAAAATTGAGGCCTCATTTTATGTTGGTCGGTAATAAAAAATTACGGAAGAATACGAATTAGATACGATATTTTAAATTTTTTTTTAACAAATATGGTTTTACTTTGTATTTTGCATTAATTTTTAAAGTAATGTAAATTTTCAAAAAAAAATTGCATACTTTTCGGCAAAGGATATATAAGGTTTTTATGTGAATGACGAAAAGAAATAATTCAAAAATTTATCAATAGTCTGTTTTTTGTAAAATTTCGGTTTAATTTGTACTTTTCATTAATTTTTTAAACTATGAAGTAAAACTGTAAAAAATTGCATACTTTTAGGAAAAGGATATTTGAAGTTATGTATTTTGAAGAATGAATAATTTCTAGAATGTATCAAATTGTTTTTTTTTTGTAAAATTTCGATTTAATTTGTACTTTTCAATCTTTTTTTATACTTGTATGTGGTAAAACTGTAAAAAATTGCATACTTTTAGGTAAAGGATATGTGAAGTTATGCATTTTGATGACTGAACAGTTTCTAGAATGTACCAAAGTTTTTTTTTTTTCGTAAAATTTTTGTTTACTTTAAATTTTTCATTAATTTTGTAAAGATTGTAATAAAATTTCAAAAAAAAAATTGGATACTCTTAGGTTGTAATGTGTTTTATTGATGTTTTTTTCGTATAATTTGCTTGTTTCTAACTTTTTTGATGAAAAACGAGTTTTGGTTATGCTAAATATATAAACAGACAGACGAATTTCTAAATATTATTTTTGTTACTTATTTTTAACTATGAAAAATATATGTTTAAAATTCTTTGGGGATAATGACAATGTCAGTCTTTTTGGTTATTTTTTTATTTTTTTTTTAACTTTTCAGCTTGTCAGAATATTTTACATGCCCCCTCCATCTTAATTTCTGGTAAAATTATACAAATATTACAGTTATGTTTGTCAATATTATTTTTATGAGTATAAATTATAAATTTTTTTTTTATTTTATTATTTTGTTGAATTTTCATTTTCTTTGACGAATTTTGATTAATAAATTTCATCCACTTTTATTTTGGTTGATTTGCCTGTTTACGATCGAAATTATAGAATCTCAAAATAAAAAGAGATAGTAAAAAATATAGAATGAAGGAAATGAAAAAACAATTTTTAATGTAAAACTTTTCAAAAAAAAAAAAAAAAACAAAAACAAAATGTAACTTTGTATTTCTATCAAAGGTTGTTTATTTAATATGTGTTTAGTATTTAGTATAGAAAAAATTTCAACATTTGTTTGTTATTAATTGAGTTTTTGATCTTTTGAATTTGCATATTGAATTTATGAATGTTGATTTTGTTTTTTTTTTTTATTTTTTCAAAATTTTCATGAAACTTGAAAAGAATTTTGTTTTTTATTTTTTTTGAATAAACGCAAGTATGAGTTTGATATGATTTGAAAAGAAGATTTGAAATATGAAGACTTTGATTTAATTTTACTTTTTATATATTTATTCTGTAGAAAAGTAAATGTATATTTGTTGTAATTTTGATTTATTAAATTATTAGTTGATTTCTTTTTCTTATTAAAAATAAGTTTTCATATTACAAAATGAAAGGTTTAATAAATAAATATTTGATATATGAGAAAAGTTTATAAAAAGAACAAGTAATTAATTTATTTTAATATTTTGAAATATTTTGGGGATCTTGAAGCGTAGAACGAAATGACGATATCTCAAAAATAGTTGATTTTGCCAGCTTTAAATAAATTAATAGGGTTGGGTATGAAATCCCAAATGCAATTACCTTGATTTTATAACTAACTAAAAATTGGGATTTTGCCATTCGTGGCACTCCCACATTTATATCATTAATAGTCCATATTAGTCTTTAAGGACGAAAAGGATATTCAAAAGTGTCTTTGTTATTATAAATCTATCTAAGTCTCTAATATCTCAAAATTTGGCCAAGTTTAAAAAATTTTAACTTATTAAAATTTTTCGAATTTTGATTCGAATGTGACTTTATTGACTCATCAGAAACTAAGGAACCTCATCCATTCTATCTGAGTTCATTTCTACTTCCAGCAACAACTAACATATGAGACATAATGTTGGAAAATTAATTTAAAACTTACATATTAGATATTAAACAACTTTTTTAATAAAATTATTAATAATTATAATTATTTTTTTTTAATACAATATTTGTTGAGTGTTAAACTTTTTTAAGAAATTTTGTATTTTATTTGATTCTAAAAAACAAATATAAAACAAACAATATTCATAAAAAAGAAAATTTAATAAAAAAAAATTATATAATCAAATATATTAATCAATATATATTAAATAATTTATTTAAAAGTCTTTTTATGATTAATTTCTTTAATTAAAATTGTATCTAATTTTATGATATTTTAATGCAGTTTATTATACTGTTTATTGTATCTTAAATGAATTTTCTGAAAGATATTTAAGGCTAATTGTGAAATTTTTAATATGCTGTTTTTGTGACTTAATTTTGATATTCTAACCCCAAAACTTTTAACAGCATTATGAAATTTTTAATGTTTAAAATTTCTTATCTTTTAAAAATTTCCCCTTGAATTTTAATGCATTGAATAAAAATATTTATAACTTTAATGATTTTAAAAATTGTGCATTTAAAACATTTTAGATCTCATCGTTGGAACTTTTAATTCAATAAGTTTTTAAGAGAAAAGTGTTTTTAAAAATTAATTTTTAATGTCATATTTTATTTGAAACATTAGAATGATTCTAATTTTCTAGGGGAGAATAATTCATTAAAAAGCTCCCAGAATACTAAACCTAGTGTGAGATTCCCACTCACTAACAAAAACCTCCTTCCGTAACAAAAAAAAAAATGAGATAAGCACCCAACCTGCTTACGAAGTATAATGGCTGAAGATTGAAATATAATGTTCATAATGGGTAGGAATAGGAGACCCAAGAGGTTGACTTCTTTAGCTCTACAGTATAATGAGATTTAGCTGCTAAGCATGTATTACAATGGTAGAGCTGTATTCCGAATAAGGTTATTATAAATTTAAATTATATTTGAAGATGAACTCCTGCTTAAGAATCTAAGGCATTTCGTGGCATCTTTTACGACCGAAAATGTGGCTGTGCAATGGAAGTTTTTCATTGAGTTTTATGTCTAAGATTTTCAAGGATTCGTACTCTCGAATATTTACATTCTCAAAAGAAATACGAAGTGCAGAATAGCTTTGCTTAGCAATTTTATTACCAAAATATCTTTTAATACCCAATTCTTAAGATATATTTAATAGATTTTTGTATAGAAGTAGATTTCCTTAAAAAATATTTTAAATGTAAAATTTAGATTAGCGGATATAATATCCATTAATACATATAATTATTTCTAAAAATTTTTGTAATCCTTTCCCGGTTTAAGGGAAAAAAATTCCTAATTTTT
This sequence comes from Dolichopus griseipennis, assembly GCA_963082915.1. Lineage (NCBI taxonomy): Eukaryota > Metazoa > Arthropoda > Insecta > Diptera > Dolichopodidae > Dolichopus > Dolichopus griseipennis. The sequence goes on along the minus strand of OY720442.1, from coordinate 138,981,249 downwards.
TTTAATAAAAATAAAAGGTTTTTGTTTTTTGCTCTCAGTTGTTGCCTCATAATTTTTGGAGGGTTATAAAAACAAAAACAAAAAACAAATTTCAAAATATAATAAAAATAAAAAACATAAATCAGAAAATTTGTGCTGTTAATGGTATAATTTTTGTGCCTGTTTTTTTTATTTTTTATTTTATATACCCTTAATCGTCGTAATCAATTACATTAGTATGAATGCAAAATTTGTTTTTGTTGTGAAAAGTATGGTGAAAAATGAAAAACCGCAATTAAACTTTTCTTATAAAGAAAATATTTCACCTTTTTGTTTTTTTTTTCTTTCTCGAAGGTTCCTTAATCCCTAATGTTTTTTAATGTTTGGTCATTAACTTGTACACCCTACAAATTTTTAATGGGAAAGAGAGAACCCTTTTAGAAGGGTTCCCTATAAAAATATAAAATAATAAATATGTATAATTATTTTTGGAAAATTGTTTTGCTATATTTCGATTAGGACTCATGGTAATTGCTCATGGAATTTTGAAGTTTAAGGAACTATTGAGTTGCAATATATTGATTGCATACTTTTAGGTTACTGATAGTTTTTCATGTTATACTTTATTTTGTTTTTTTTGTGTTCTTGTTAATCCTCGTGGGAACGTAGGAATTTGCACTTAGCTTGATTTCCCTACAAGTTTGTTAATTTTTAGCTAATTGATCTACTACGACTGCTAGGGGAATTCCTTTATAGGGGAGGACGTGTATTGCTTCTTTTCTTAGTTTTCTTAGTTTCTGGGTCGCTTCTAGTACTTCACTTATGGTGACTTGTCATAGGTCTTTCATGTTTATGGTTTTTAACTAGAATAATTGGGCTTAGGTGAATAGCTTCAGATTAGGTTAATAATTTAAGCTTAGCTAATCATGTAGCTATTTAATGAACGTAATAAGGCGGGATTACTTAGAGATAGAAGTTAGAGAGAATATTAAAAAAGAGACAAAACTGAGAATATTAAATCTGAAAAATTAATTGTCAAAGATCAAACGGGGAAGTAAAATGTAAAAATCATTTAAAAGAAAAGGTGGATTCATTATTTAAAGCTCTAACAACTAGTGATGTGTTCCATTGAAAATAAAGACTTAAGTGGTATACGCAATAAATTGAAATCTAAACATTAAGGCAGATGTTTTGAAAAATTGTTAATCGATTTAAACTATTTTATAATTATTAATTACAGTATTATTTAATTTATAACTTTTAAAAGTGCTCTAGTTAATATTAAACTTGTTAAGAGAACTAATTATTTTTATAAAATTGTTTTTTTTTTTCCTTAAATATGTTTTTAGGTGCTTTTGGCCCTTAAGCAGGACATTATTATTTTTATCATTAAAAATAACAACAACAAAAACAAAAAAAAATAATAAAATTCGAAAACTTCCAAAAACAAGTGAAGGGAATTTTAACTTTATCTGTAAAGTTTTGTAACCGTCCTTTTAAGTCTACGAGTAACTAAATTGAAAGGAATTTCGAAATTTTTGGGACTTCAAAAAAAAAAATAAATAATTTAAGACTTTTCTTTTATATTTCACATTTCACAAAGAAAATTTATTATTTTTTTTTTTGACTTTTTGGCAATTTGAAAGCTAATTTTGAACAAACTTCAAAAATAAAAAAATTAATATTAAGGTTCTATCAATGGAAAAAAAATTATATGTAAAATGGACAGATTATGGATTTAACGGTCAGTTTCTAAAAGTTTTATTTTATTTTTTGTTTTTGTTTTTGTTTTTTTTTTTGAAAAGGAGTTAACAGCAATTCCAAAAAAAAAACGAAAGGTGGAAAATAAAGGTAGCAAAGCATAAGGTTTCCTATTGTTTATAACTTACAAGTATAATTTATTGTTGTAAAATAATATATATATATATTTATTATTATATATATATATATATATAAATTATACAAGGGTTTATGATAATAATATTATTTTCCAACCAATTTTGTTATTTATGAGTTTTATTGTTTTGTGTGTGTGTGTAATTTTTATACCCGTATGACTATATAGTCAAAGGGTATAATAAATTTGCCATTACGTTTGTGAAGCAGAGAAGGAGGGGGGGTAGATATAGACTCAAGAGTATGGATCGGATCAGAATCGAAAAATAAATCGATTTAGCTATGTATGTCCGTCCATCACCACGATAACTCAAAAACTAAAGGAGCTAGGATCGTGAAATTTTCGCAAATTCGTTTTTTTTTGCAATAGCCGTCATCTCTATTTAAATCCAGCCATTTTGGTCCATGGGTTCGGGTAGATGCCATACAACTTCTTATTTTATATGAGCATTACTCTACACCTAATGAAGCTGGGTATCTGAAATTTTGCCAAAAATAGTTTAGTGTAATGGCCAGAGTTACTGCAAACTTTGGTTGGTCTACTGCAGTGGGTTCGAGTAGCTGCCATACAACTTCTTATTTTATATGAGCATTACTGCACATCTATTGAAGTTGGGTGTTTGAAATTTTGCCAAAAATAGTTTAGTGTAATGGCCAAAGTTACTGCAAAATTTGGTTAGTCTACTGCAGAGGGTTCGAGTAGCTGCCATACAACTCCTTCTTTTATATGAGCATTACACTCCACATAATAAAGCTGGTATGTTTCATATTTTACCAAAAGTAATTAATGTTAATAATAATAATGATAAAATGTTTATATAACGGTCGTATTGGTATCCCAGAGTTGACACAGTCTACTCTACCACACTCTTCCTCGTTTTTAATAGTAATAAAATATAATAAAATATTGTTATAAATGAAAATAGGAAGTATATATACATAATTATTATTGTAATATATAATACTAATGTTATTTTTATATTAAAATATGAATATAGTTCATACATATATATTTTTTGTAAGTTTTATTGATTTTTATAATATTAATAGTATTAGAAAAAAATCAAAATCCATTTTCAATTAGAATGACAGATTTAAAATAAAAAAAATATAATAAATAAGTCAGGGTTGCAAATCATAAGTTTGTGACAACACATATTTTGAATTTTCATCAAAAATTACAATTACTTTTACTTACTTAAAAAATATTCATACCCAGTACTCATCAGTACTCTCAGTTACTACCAAGTTGTATAACAAGTTATGATCATTTTAAGAAATGTCTTTTAAGTTGTAAAGGCTTGCAGCTGTGCCTCTACTGCTGGAAAAAACTGTTATAAAACTCTCATATCACTTTATCGCACTTTTTTACTAAGTAATTTAGTAAGTAATTTTCAATTGTAATCTACTGATTTTCTAAAAATGTATTATTCAGTACTCATCTTTAGTTACTACTCACTTGTATAACTATAGTTATAATCATTTGAATAAACACCTTGTCAATATTAAACGGCCGATAACCTTGCTCCTACTACTGACAAAAGCTTTTATAAAACTTTATCTTTTATGAGATCTTCTTAAGTTTACAAAGTAATCATTATAAAAGTTTTATTAGTATTCTGACAGATTGACAGTTTAAGATGGGTAATCAAATTTTTTAAAAAATACAAAATTATAGAGTCACAGTATTATTATAATATTATTATAAATATACTTATAATTAGATTATGATATTATGTATTTGTAAATTGATAATAATTATTTAAATTAAATAAAAAAAAAAAATTGAAATAATGGGTATAATTAAAAATCTATTATTAAAAAGTTATTAAAACAATCAGATTAAAAAAATTAAAAATTTTGAAAAAAATAATCAACAAAATGACAGTTAAAATGCAATTTAACGTGACCCATATAGAAATAATATGTTTCTGGTAATACTGGTAATACTCATGTAATAGGAAAATACTATTATAATCGAATTAAAAATAATAAAAATAATCTAAATAGGATTGTATAAATCGAAATATAAAATATTTAATTACAATGTATATCAATAAATAATATTTTAGATATTTTTCGGATATATTTTAATTTTATTTAAATATTTAAATTTACTTTGAGTCAATTATCAAAGTTTAAGACCCTTTATTATTAACACTTTAATGGGTAATAATGGGTTTACTTTCAAAATAGCTTTAAGGAAAATTTCAAAGACTCGAATTTCTGGGAAAGTTTTTTTTTATAAGATAAATTTAATTATTTTTTTTTTTGTTTTTTATTTTGCACAAAATTTCGAAAAATAAATTTAATTAATTTTTGTTTCCAAAATTTTCTTTTGTTATGGCTAAATTTCCTAATTATATTTATTTTTGTAAAGTTGGTTATTATTCTTCTTGACTTGATAATTAGTTTAAATTATATACATAATGATGCTATAGATAAGTTTAATGTAAAATAATATGTAAATTTTAATAAGTAAATTATTCTTATATTAATTTCATATTAGTTGTAATATATTTGATTATTAAAATAACTTAAGATTATTAAAATGTTAATATGTTTAATAATACAATTAATATTATAAATATTTTTAATACATTTTAAGTTTTTATGTAATGTATTAATTTTTTGTAATATAAAACTGCATATGTTTTAATTATAATATAAAATTTTATTTTTATTAAAGTATCGATTAAATTAATTATACATTCAATTATATTTACATTTTTGGTTTAATCTTTCAAAACCCAGAAGTACTTCAAAAATACTTCTGTACTGCTGAATGGAAATATTTCTTTTCTATATACTGAAATTAATAGGAAATACATTGAAAGTTCTTACTTCCTTACTTTCAGCAATTTTTCATCTGTTTTTCAGTACTGAACAAAAGTAATTCTTTTCACGTTCTTTTTCAGTACCTTTTCAGTGGTGAATGGAAGTATTATATTTTAAGGACTTTTTCAGTACCTTTTCAGTGGTGAATGGAAGTAGTTCTCTTAAGGACTTTTTCAGTACCTTTTCAGTGGTGAAAGGAAGTTAATCTTTTAAGCATATTTCAGTACCTTTTCAGTGGTGAATGGAAGTTAATCTTTTAAGCATATTTCAGTACCTTTTGGAAATAATGGTTTTCAGCGCTAATTCACCACTTTTTCACATTTAAAATTTTCAACACTTAAGTTTATCAAAATAACTGCGTTTACATTGTTTCTCAAATTAAATCTGATGGCTAACGGTGATTTTTGGAATATAGTAATACTCTATTCGGTATAAAAAGAGAACGATATAGACAATAACTGTAATATATTTTTGTTCCATTAATTTTACGAAACTTATTCAGTACTGAATAATTAAGATTTAAAATCACCTGTACAAAGACATTTTTTTTATTCGAGTGGTCGTAAGTGCTGAACTTAGGTTATTAGGGCGGAATTACCTACACTTAAGCTATTTTTATAATCTAAATGTGTTCTGTAATAGTAAATGTATTCGGATCAAAATCAAAATGTACATCGACTTAGCTCACACGATGTGAATCAAGTAGTCCACCCCTTCGTCGGCGTAGTCAAGTTTTCGCAAAATTATGTTAGTCTAGTGTATCGGGTTCGAATAGCTGTAATGCAATTTCTTTTATGAATATGTAATATAACAATATATATAATGAAATTGAGTATCTGAAATTTTGTCAAAAGTAGTTGAGCTTAATTGCGAACATTTGCACAAAAAAAAAATTGGGATAGGGTAAGAGGTTCGAAGAGCTGCCATACAACTTATATTTTCCTTTCAACATAACTCAGAGTCTGATAAGATGTGTATTTAAAATTTTACCAATAGTAATTAATCCAATTATATATTTAAATACTAAGTTCAATTTTCATGCGAGTATCCTGGAGTTGTCACTGTCAACTCTACACGTTTGCTTCATTTTAAATAAAATTAATTATAATTAGAAACGATATTATTTAAAAATTAATAAATATAAAAATTTATCTAAAATCATTAAAGTTTTAAAATAATTTAAAAATTTTTAAGTGTTAAATTTTCTTAGTTTTTCTTGAATGATAGGAAAAAAAAAAAGATTTTAAAGAAAATCTAATTTCCTTAAAAAGAAAGAAAATCGAAAACTAAAAAACAAAAAACTAAAAAAAAAAAATATAAATAAAGGTTAATCCTATCATTTATGTAATTTAAGTGAAGTGTTGATATATTTATGTATGAATTCATTTTATATACAGATAAATTGAAGGATAAAAGATTTTCTTTTCAACTTATATTTTAAAATAGGGTTCGTTATTTATTTTTCCATCCTTCTCTCGCCCACTCTCTCTCTCTCTCTCGCTATCTTTCACTTTAATTTTATAGTTGAGAAAATAAAAAAAATTTTTAAGAGTTAAATTTAAAGTTGGTTTAAAAAAGATAAATTTATTTTATTTGAAAATGATGGTTTATGTATAAAATATGATATTGGTATATAATATGTACATAATATATATATGTATATGATAAGAAAATAGTGTTTGATAATAAAATTATATATGAATTTTAAAAAAAAATTTTTATATTTTCATAAATAAAAAATGACGAATGGATAATAAAATTGTTTTTATTTCCTTTTTAATATTTATTTTAAAGTTTTATACTGTAAAAAAATTATTTGAAAAATATATTTACCATTAAGTATACAATAGATTGTTTTTATAATCTATATTAGATTGATAGATAAAATTATTTCTAAAATATAATATGTTTTATTATTTTTAAGATTCCTTTCGTAAAAATTTAATTTTTAAATATTTTCCTAATAAAAGAATTCAAAAATACCATATAAAAATATTTTATTTCAAGTAATAAATTTCTAGAGTTTCATCATATTATTTTAGTATTTTATTATCAAACTTTTTTTAAAATAAAATATTATATTAGTATAATATTAAATTTTAATTTAAATATACCGGAAGAGTCTTGTACTAATGACTTATTCGTATATTCAAAGCGGTAACGTTGTAAATTTCGATTTAGAAAATGTCGAATGGGTGAAAATATCGACTGTAAAAAAAATACCGACTGAGAAAATGTCGACAAAAAAAATGCCGACTGATAATTTCCCTACAACTGAAAATATTAACAAAAAATGTCGACGTAATTAAAAATATAAATAGCAAATTATAACAATATATTTATTCTAGAAACAATAACTATCCATTCAATAAAAAAAACTAAAAGAAAAAATAAATATAATAATTATATGTGAAATAACACGATAAATAAATTTAATAAAAAATAGATTTTAGTATAACTTCATGTTCCTCGCTAATAAACATAAATATTCAAATTTAGAAAACCTATTCTTGTTTGCAATAATATTTCTTAGACGTTCCGTCTTTTTGATAAGTTTAGCTTTCACAACATCTATGTTTCCCATAGCTGTTGTGAAAGCTAATTATTTAAGCTGAAATTGCATACTTTGAGGCGCAATTTTATATAAATGGTTTTTGAACTTGAATTTGAATTTAAATTTAAGTATTTTATAAGAGTGAAGCTTTTTTTTAATTTTTTTGTTGTTTTATATCTACAAAATTATGTCAATTTAAATCTAACAAACCTAATTCTTGTAATAACATACCTATAGGGCTGTTACAGCATTCTCACTGCTGCAAACCTCAAGTAACTATTATACTGAAAAAATGTTGAAAAAATGACAATCTTCACTGAAAAAATGTTGCCTAAGACAATGTTGATTGAGAAAATACTACGCAGTCAACATTTCAACTGCAAAATCAACATTTTCTTAGGCAACATTTTTTCAGTGAAGATTTTCTCAGTCGACATTTTCTCAGGTCGACATTTTCTCAGTCGACAATTTCTCAGTCGACATTTTCTCAGTCGACATTATGACCCGGACCCATTAAAAGTATTAAAATTTTTTTGAATGTTAATTCTATAACATTTAAAAGACAAAGATATTTATGATAGTATTAATCTATTATTTTTTTAAGTAGGGGCATCTTAGTAGGTGATTTGTGATTAAATCAAAATTAAGATTAATAATGCTTTAAACTACGACATTGTTCATATAACCAATATGTACTATTTTCAAATAAACAAGGCTCTTTTTAAGATGAAATTAGTCTATTTTTAAGTGAATTTAGTATTTTTCCAAATTAAATTGATCCCATTCAAATAAAATTGGTAATTTTTCAATTCAATATGATTTTTTTTTTTTTTTAAAAAAAAAGTCCCTTCGTCGTAGGTGGTGGATTGACAAGTCGAACTGACATAATTTCAAAAACTTAATTCTCAATTCTGTATTAGAAACTCAAAAAGGAAAAAGAAATTGAACTAAGTCCCCAAAAATTGAAGTACATACGCATATTATATACCGACGTCGGGCCTAAGAGTCTAATTTTTTCTTGCTGTATTTAGGTTCAAATATAAAATCAGAGATTCTTTTTTTTCCAAATATGTTGATCCAATCATTGGATCACAAGACACGGTTTTGAATATAAAATATCAATTTAATTTGAAAAAAGATCAAATATATTTCAGAATAGAAAAATTTCATGTGAAAAAGGACCGAGTGTATGTGAAAAGAGTATATTATAATTATATATTTTATATATATATATATATATATATATATAATTATTAAAATAATATAGCGTTATTTTAAGGGGTTTCCGCCTTCAAAACATTCACTGGACTCTTCATTTATAGATCAAACTAATTCAATTACCCACATTTGAATTTAAATTCTTAAATCAGTTTTATATGTAGCAGATTTTTTTTTTAAAATAATCTGTGACTTATAAAATTAATTGAAAAAATGATCCGTAAACCTATGTAAATATTAATTAATTAATATCTGATTACTAAATAAAATTAAGTACTAAAATTAAATATCTATAAGTTCAAAATATCGAATATTCTCCCCGATTACGTTCTTATGGTGTTTCCTACTTATAGGGAGAAATTAAAAAAAAATTAATGAAATTTTTTTCATTTGATTTAAAAAATAAATTAAGGTAAATATTTGAAATGGGTAAAGGTCTGGAAATGGTTAAGTGTATGTGAAAATGTAAATCTTTAGATCGGTTTCTTTTTTTGGAAAAACTCAATGATTTTTGAAATTAGAGAAGAAAAAATAACGTAAAAATAAAAATTTTATATAAAATTAAACTAGAATGTACGAAAAAATCTAAAGGGTATATCGAAGCTATAAGGAAAATATCTAATACAATTATATTAACACAAAAAATCTTAAGATTTATTTGTTATTTTTTTTATTTGTAAGGAATAAAACTGAATTATATTGTGTAGAGAAAGTATTTATAAAAGAACTTCAATTGAAATTTCTCAAGATATAGATGATATTCATATATTAGAAATTACTTTAGAACAGAATAAATAAATAAAAAATTAAATATCATTATTTTCATTACGTATTTTGTTTTTTTTTTATTTAAATTCATCATTATTAAATTTTATTTAAATTTTTCTATTGTTTGTTTTAATTTTTTCCTATAATCTATTTATTTTTAATTTTGAATTTTATTTCCTGGATTTTTTTTTTAAATTTTTATTTCATTAAGTAGGAAATAACTGTAGGTATAATATTTAGATTATAAATTCTTTAAAACTTTATAATTTCACAATATTATTAATAAAATGTTTGTACAGATTGCATAATGTCGATGTCCTATAATAGGTTGCAAATTATGCATTAAATTTTTCAATTACATTAAGTTTTTTGAAATTTACCTTGATGAATACGATGGTGACGTCTTTCCTTGTGACACTTAGAAATGTTCAACAAATATTCTATGCAAAATATTAGACCAAATTTATATTCCATACTAAATATTAATTCTATGAAAAATATTTCAAGTGTGATTGACAGAATGATTACAGTACCAAATCTTCATACTGATTTTATTCAGTCAGACCGGTTTATGAGTAAAATTGTACTTGAGTATAAAGTTGTAAGTAAAATTACCTTTACTTAGGCTTTATGAATGAAAATATTTGTAAAATACTAGAAAATTGAAAAATAATTGAATTTTTTAATATTATAGTATTTCTTGGTAGTTAATTACTTGAAAATACTTGAGAATCGAAAACTAATTACTCAAGTAATTGAACTCAAAATGTAATTACTTTCTGGAAATTACAAGAATTTTTAGTTGATTCTTTTACTTATACTTAAATTTTATAATTATCGAAATTTAAGTACTACTATGATAATTGACAAAGTAATTGTTATTGAGTAATGGTACTGGTAATTGTACTGGTACTTGAAATATTCAGTTACCATTTACCATTGGTTTTAAATTAATAGCATAGCAAGTAATTATAATACCTTCTTGCAGTACCTGTTTTACGGGTCCACAATGTACCAACGAAATTAGATAGAAAATATATGCAACCGATTACTTTGATTGCCACTTAGGAAATTTAGTTTCATTTTAAAGAGTACTGAGTACTCGTTTTTTGACATTTTAAAATGTCACAGAAACGTTGCCACTGTCTAGTATAATTTCCAACATATAGAAATAAATTTATTAAAAATTAAAATTTTATATATATAATTTTAAATTTATTTTATATATTAATAAATATTAAAGTTCATGTTTTGGGTCAATACATATTATAAATATGTATATACGTTAAATACATAAAGGTCATAAAATAAATAGAAAAAATTTATTATTATTATATGGTCGTTTAATATTTTCTTTATAGAGTTATTTTAAAATTATATGTTATGATTAAATTAATGTTTATTGTATTTATTAATAAACCCTAATATGATTTGAATGCTATTTATATTTATTATAATATGCTAGAGGTTAATTGTATTATTTTAAAATTGTATTTAGTATAGTATAATAAGCAAATATTTGTTTAAAATAATTAAAGTTTATTATGAAAACGAAGATCATGAAAAACGTTTATATTTTGAAAAACTATGAATTAAATAAATATATAAATTTCCCCACACTTTAAAAATGCAGTTTATGTCATGCAATAATTGAAAATAATTTACAAATTGAACCGTATAATATAAATGAAAGTTATTCATATATAAATTTTAAAATGAAGTATAAAATATACAGGGTGTGCAGAGCTTAGTTGGCCATTGACCTAGAGGTGACAAAGGAGTCCAGACGATTATATTGAAAACGGTAAAATATATAAGAAGGTTGTGGAAACTTAAATTGATTCTAAGAATTAGGTGATTTTATAAACTGAAACAAAAATTGATGCATTAATAACGGTTTTCTATGAAAAATTTACAGTTATTTAATAAAAACAGTGCAAAATATTAATATTTTTCGAATTTAAGTCTTTGTGACCCTTGAACTATGAAAAATAATGAATTTTGATTATAATTATGAAACCTTATCACTTCATCTAAATGCTGGCATTTGAATGAATCTACTATATTATACAAGGGCCAAGATGATGTTATTTCTTTGAAGGTTGCGAATTACATAATAAACTAAACTTTGAAGGCCGTTATCTCAGAAACCGTTACAAATATAAATATCTCCTTATCTGAAACCACCTTTATCACCTCCAAGTGTATGGAACACTGAGATCTGAACACCCTGTAAATAAATATTAAAATTTATATTTGTAAGTTCAAAAATGTATACCCAAAAGCTATTCGAAATATTTGAATTTTTTTTAGAATTTATAAAAATAAATTTATAATTAAATATTATTTCACTTTAATGATTAGTTATAAAGTTTTTATACTAAAAAAATATTAAAAAATTAACCAAAATGCCATAAGGCATCATGGTCCAATATGCTAAATTTATTGGTTCTTAATGCAAATATTTTTCTTAAATAATTTCCTTTCAATATAACTACGTTTTAAATATGTGATGACCCGTGCTAGCCATTTGTCACATTTATACAATGTTGAATTAATTAAAAAATCAATAAAAGGTTAATAATATACAAAAGCTAAGAAATGTCAATTGTTTCCATTATTCTGACAATTTAATATAATAATTAAGTGTTTAAATACAAAAATAACCAAATTCTTAACAAATTGACATAAATTCTTGTCATACAATAGAAAAATCTTATTAAAAATAAAATATAAATATGTATCTAGCTATAATGTTCTTTAATATATTTAATACTGTTATAGATCTTCTTGAAGTGCCGTTATTTATACAGGTATTTTCAAGTGGAAAATACATAGGTATTGATTATAATCTGTACAAAAACAAAAACAAAAATAGAAAAGTTAAAGACAATAATAAAAAAATTTTATAAAAATACCAGATTATGTGTGAGTAGTAAGTTTTATATTTAGAATATGGAGGGTTATAATCGGTTGGAACGAAACCAGGTAATAATTTTAACTCAAACTTGAGCTAAATTTAATGATCAGCTATAATTTACAGTTTGAGTTATATATAAACTCACATTCAGCTGAATCAAATTTAAGGTAACTGAAATGTTACAATATCTCACATTCACCTGGCTCAAACTTAAGTTTACTGAAATGTTAAAATAGCTCAAAACTTATCTAACTCAAATTTTAAGTTGTGCTTGAATTGAGTGAAACTTAAATTTATTTAATATGATGCACATAAATTTGAGACACATTGTTATATTGAAATATTTATAATATATTAGTTATAATTTTAAATAAGTTTGAGCTTATTTTAGTTGCGCTCAACTAAAGTTAGCGCAGTTAGTTTAAAATTTCAGTTAGTTTAACGTTTAAGTGCATTGATATAGATCAAGATATAAGAATTAACTCAAAGTAGCTCAAATTTGATCTAAGTTTTTAGTTGAGTTAAAATTTGAGCTTTTTACAACTCTGATTGTGTTTCATAAAGTATTAGCTTTCTACATTAGTAGTTCCATTTTTAATTTTTTTCTCTGACTATGCCGTCGGCTTGTTGTAAGAAGGGTTTGGCTTTAGCTCTTTGTATTTTTCATTATGAGTGAAATGAGTTAGTATTATATGAGTGAAAAATTGTTAAAGTAATAAATATTAAAATACAGATTTAATCTAACTATTTAATCGAACCATTCAAATTAATTAAATCTAATTTATTAATAAAAATATTAATAGAGCAGAAAAAAAACCTTCCAATTTATTTCATTTTCAATCATTCTGCATTGAAACAAAACTTTTATTTTACAAATATTTGCCAAAAATTAATATTAAGATAATTTGTATAGTGTAATAAAGTCATGATAGGAAAATAAAATTTGTAAAACAATAAATTTCCAAAATATATACAAAAAGTATACAAAACAATATAAAAAAAAAATCCTATTTAAAAGCTAGCGATAATATTAAGCTGATTACAAAGTTGAACATTTATTTAAGTAAAAACATATAAAACCAAAAGTATCTGTATAGAATGAGTGGAATAAAAATCCAAGTCAATAGATACATGTGTTAGTATAGATAGTATTGAATGAAAAACTTTATTATTTGCTAGAATCATAAAAAGAAAAGAAAAAGTATGATTGAAATATTTTTCTGTACACATTTACACACACACACACATACATATTTAGCAAGATATACAAAAACAAAAAAAAAATGATGATATTCAATAATAACGGTTAAGAAAAATATATATATTTATATTTTGAGTAACTACCTATAGTTTTGTATTTCAAGACACTGAGAGTCAAATTTAGATATAAATGTGTTATATATATATGTATATATATATATATATATTTGTTAATTATTTTGTCTATTCTTCTCTTTCTTTCTTTTTTATAATCTTTACATCTCTTTTTTGTTTTTGGGGTGTTTTATTCATTTCCATCTTATACTGGATGAGTATTTTTAAATTGTATAAGTATCTATAGATAGAAAGATACTTTACAAAAATTTATACAGATAAATTTAAAATGATAATTTAAGTCGATAAAGGTATATAAAGGTAAAAAAAAATATTTTGTGTAAATTTGTAAAGTTGTTTAATAATATTTTCCAAATTTTTAGGTTTTATATTTTTGGTTTTTTTTTGTCTCAAATATATGTATCTAAAGATGTATCTAAAGATATTAAAGAGAATAATAAAAGTAGATTAAAATTTCTGTGTGATTTTAAATAGATACTAAGATACAATAATAGAATATAAAAAAATACTAGTATAAATGAGTATTAAAAACTACTTTATATATATATATATATATACATAAGATATTTTAGCAAAGGTGTATGTATGTATAGGTATATAAGGAGTATGTATAAGTATATTAGAAGTATATAGACACATAAAAAAGCCTTTAAAGAAAAGTTGAAAATTTATTAATAATTAAAACATATAATGTGATAAATAGGGCTTTTTTTATATTTTCATAATTATTTTAAAGACTTTTATAATATAAGATATTTTTATGTATCTATATTAAATAAAACTTTTGGTTTTGTCTTAATTTTGAATTTTCTTTTTTTTTTTTTGAGAATTTTTGTTGTGTTTTTTAAATTAAATAATCAATGGTATACTGGTAAAAACCCTTTTTTTAAGTTTCTTAAAAGCTTATGAATATGATTATTTTCAGGTTTTATTGGAATTTAATTTATATATAGAAACTATAGTAAAAAATGGGGGAGACAGAAATAATGTTAATTAAGAGTGATATACTATGTATATATATATGTATCTTAATAATTTATATTATGTGTATAAAAATATAGTAGGTATGAAAGATAAAAAAGAAATTATTTGATCATTTTTTTTTGTAAATATATTCAAAGTTTATATTTTAAAACTTCATTTCAGATGTATTTCGAAAAAAAAAATACTTTTAAATTATTAGCCTAAGAATAGTATAATATTGTAATTTGGGGAGAGAAATATACGTTGTTGTATATGAAATAAAATAGATACTTTGATTTATTAAATTTATGCAAAATAGTTTTTTTTTTAAAGATAAAAAAATCATTATAAAGTAAAATTTATCTACTTTTGTATTTTAATATTATTTTTTTTTTGCTGAGATTAAATTTAGTTTTTAAATTAAGTTTAAAATTAAGTTTCTGGGATTTAAATTGAAAATTTGCATAACTTTAGGCGAAAGAGTTTTTTAATTAAATTTTAATAAAAGTTATTTTTTTTTTTGTGGAAAATTTACAATTTTAAAAATGGACTGTTGTAAAAATTATTAAAATTATTTAAAAAATTTAAAATTTTCTATTAAAAGGGTTAAAAAACTTAGAATATAAATTATTTTATAAATTAGAATTCTAAGAAAATAATTTAAGTGAAATGTAAAATAATTTAGATATTTATGTAATTGGGTTTTTTTAAGTAAAATTTTATAAAAAAAAAATAAATTATTTAAATTTTTATTTGAATATTTAAATATATGTATTTATGTTACAACAATACTATTCCAATAAGGTCTATAATAAAAATAGAATAATAATATTATTTTATACTTATATGTATGGAATTAAAATAAGTTTCCTAAAAGTTTCCTTTTATTTTTTAAAGTCAGGTGCGGATGAAAGAAATAACCACAAGAAAACAAAGATTCTTGTTTTTTTTGGAAAACTTCTGCTATGTTAATTTTAATGTACTTTAAATTAAAAAATAGTTTTGTATATTTAGAAAGGGTCTGTGACATTTAACTGGAAAACAAAATCCCAAACAAAAACATGCAGTAAAAAAAATTTCTGAAAAATATTTCAATAATTTAAAATTTTGGGAAAAATCCCTGAACAATATAAAATCTCGAACCGCAACAAAAAAAAATCCTGAAAAATTTAATCTAACTGTAAATCCTGACCCATATATATCTGAGATTCTAATTTAGGTCGGGATTTAGAGTTAAATTCCATTTTTCGGGATTTTTATCGAGATTTTATATTGTTAGTGTTTTTTCTTCAAAATTATATGTAATATATAAATATATGGGAAATTCTAAATTAGGTCGGGATTTACAGTTAGATTCAATTTTTCGGGTTTTTATCGAGATTTTATATTGTTAGGGCTTTTTATTATTAATTAAATTTTATTAATTAAAAAGTTTTAAATTCGACATTTTCCGTTTTAACGAATTTTTTTTTCAACATTTTATAATATTCGGGATTTTTTCCACAAAACTTAAATTCTAAATTTTTTTCGGGAATCTTTTGTTTCTTTAGAAGTTTTATCTTCAGTAAAGTGTCATGCATCCACTTAGTATGTCTATGCGGAAGACTAGGATTTCTATTTGAAGCTTCCTTTTTTAAATAAACTCTGTTATAAATAAATAAAGGTTTTTTTTTGTACTAAAGATACAATTTTGTTTTTTTTTAAAGAATAAGGAAAATTTTAAAGACTAGATTTTAGCAAAACAAAATTCTTCCATCAGACATTTTATATAAGTACATAAATGCATTAGAATTGTGGCCATATGCATATGGTTAGTTAAATTAAAAAAAAAAAAACAAAAATAGTTTATGAAAAAAATATTGTTCTCAGTAGACCAACACTCTGCAGGTTAAGGAAGTTAAGGAAGAAAAATGACAACAGATATTTTGAAAACAAAAACACTATTAACATATTTTTGTAAAAATAACAATAACCATACGGAAGTTTGGTACATACAAAGTTTGGTATATAATATTTATATTGTATTATGTATTCTAAAGTACATTTAAGCACATATTTATATACTTTTTATTTGTTACAAACTGCAGTGTAGGTTCGATAGGGTATCTGATGCCTCTAAAGCTTTATTTTAAACTGAATCCTTAATAAGTAATTGCATTATAAATACCTCTGTTTGTTTCACAGACTTATTAGCCCCTGGGAGTCCAAATTATAAATATAAAGTATGATAAGCTATGGTTGGTCGTCAAGAACTTTGAATGTTATCACTCTTCATCATAGAGATTGCGTAAGGCATTTCACTTATGAATTCAGTAAATGATTCTTTCATTTAATTACATTTAACTTTTGTTTTTACTTTCTTTTTACTTTTACATTTGTAAGTTTGTGAATTAAAATCCTAGTTTTCTTAGTTAAGTTGAATTTCAAAACTAGTTGTAAGTACCATTACCTGATACTTTGTCAAGTACCAGTATTACTTAGATTTCTAAACTTACGAAATTGAAGTATAAGTAATTCAAGATAAGTTAAAGTAATTGTAATTCATAGAAAGTAATTTAGATTTAGAGTTTAATTACATTTGTAATTATTTTTGATACTACAGTATTTTCGAGTAATTAAGAACCAACAAGTACTTAAGTATCAAGAATTCAATAATTTCCAACTATTTTGTAAAAATTTTTATTAATAAAGTCCAATACTCCTGGAATTGGAATTCATATAAATTTTAATTCAAACTCATATAATATTGAATCTTTAATTAACTCTGTTATAAATTCTTATCATAGTGCCCTTTTAGTGCAGTATAGTGAAGTGTTTTATATTACTTTTTCATTTTATTCCTTAATTTTTTCAATCTTAAACTTTTCGAAATTATTTTGACTTTAAGATAAAATTATGAACCGGAAGTATTAATATTAAATTAAAAAAAAAAAAAAAAATGTTTCCTTTTTCCTATAACAAGTAATTAAATAACTAAAAAGTTTTATGTAATGTAAAACATTTAGCCATTAAAATGATTTAAAAGTTTTCTTTATAAAATTTTATAATTACAAAATTTTTTTTAAACAAAAACTTAATTTCTGTTCTAAAAATGTTTTTGAATGTATCTACCCTATTTTTGCCAAAATTTTTGGAAAATTCGTTACTAGGAACTATTTTTTAATAACAAAAAGATCTTCCTTAATAGAAAGTCAAAAAAACATTTAAAAATCCTTTTAAAAACTCTTTTCTTTTGTAAAAATTCTAAAGTTTTTTTATATTTTAGTAAATATTTTATTTCTATAAAATGCATTTACTTATATGTATATTTTATGAATGCAGATTTTCTTTTCTTCCCTCTCTTTCTTTCTATTTTCTTTCATTTACAGAAAAGCTCTTAAAAAAAGATATTTAATATTATTCTAGCTTATAAAGATTACTTTATACTTACATAACATAAAAAAATAAACAAAATGTAAAATAGAACATAAACCGGGTAAAATTTATTAAAAAACTTTATAACTTTTAAACATTTTGGAAAAAAATAGAATATTATATAGAAAATTACCTTAAAAACTTTTAATAAGTTATTTATTGTTTTTTTGAGATAATTATCTCATAGACTTTTTTAAAATATATAATTAATATTAAATGTTAGTATATACATTATATGTGCATTATATAAGGGTTCCAAGTACCTTTTAAACCAAGGAGTTTAAACAATTAAATTTTGATGAAAAATTTTTAAACAAAAGTTCTGTATAGAAAATTAAAAAAAAAAAATTTACATTTTCACTAACAAAAGATAGTTTTTCCTATACATAATTTATTCTAATGTTAAAAAAAAAAATCATGATTCATGCACCAAACTGTTTTCCTCAATCATTTTTATGTTACCGTGCTTTATATAGTTTTGCCTTACCTTTTTATGATTTTATTTTGTTGTTTTTTTAACCTTTGATAAACATTTATAAAAAAAAAAAAAAACATAAAAAAATAACAATCAAAACGTTGAGTCATTTTTCAAAAAAAAAGTGTATCATTACCACACTACAATTTTTTTTTCATTGTCATGGTTTTTATTGTCGTGCATGATATTAGAGAGTATTAGGGGTGAATTTAGGGAGCATGGTAAAATTTTAAAACTTAAAATCTGGAAAAACATTTTGGAGGAATTTTATTTTAAAGTTTATTACAAAGTTATGGTTCATTAATTTATTTGGCGGCTTTTGGGGATAGGTGTTTATCAGGCTTGTAAATTAGTTGAATTATATTCTAAACTCAACTCATTAATAAACTCAAATATTGAGTTTAATTATTATTTCAGCTATTCGTATTATGTTGTGACTCAAAAGTTTTAATTTTGAAAAAAATTCATGTGAGCGGAACTCAAATTTGAGTGGACTCTTCATTCGATCGAGCTCATTATTTGTGAAAATGTGGCTCTCTAAAATTATGGCCAACTTCAGTAAGAGTGGATTCAAAATTTGAGTTGATGGTTTAGTTCGAAGTTACAGATCTTAATAACTCTGGTTTTTGATTTATAATATAATATGTTTGTTTGAATATAATTTAAAGGAATTTTAAAGTTTTAAAAATAAGAGCTAAGCGATGGTTTTCCAGAATATATATTTGTACAGTTTACATACTAGAAAAGTTTTGAAGTTTATAAAATATTTAACAGTTTTGAATCAGATAATTCAAGTGGTTTTTCCAGAAACACGTTTTTTTTTACTGAAGCTACTCAAACCTGTCATTCTTGCAAAATTTTCCAGAAACGAGAATTTTTTTGAGAATTAAATAAAAAAATAAAAATTTCCTAATTTGGACAACATTTAGATATACAATTTAAGTAGATTATTGAGTTAAACCTAAAGTTATGTTCATACGAAAACAAAAACGTTTTGACAGCAACTTGTACAGGTTAAGCGAATTTATTCAGTTTCAGAATAAAGACCAACTTCAGAATTATAGCTCTTTTATGTTATGTTGAGCCTAGTTCTTGAGTTTATGAAGTTTTCTTTAGTTATTGAGATGTTTTTGAGTGTTCATGCGCACTGACGAATTGACAGAAAAACATATATATAAATCGTACGGACAGACGTACATAGATATATATCGACTAAGTTTTCAATACTAATCTGATCAGATATTTGGGTTTATATTTATCTTGTTTTCTTTATATTTTTATTATTATGCCTTATAGTATTCACTAAATTTTTACGACTGTGTAATTGGTTTTAAATAATCATATATCTGACCGATAGCTCATTGATAAAGTGGCGCCTTTTCAATCGAAAAAGTCTTGGGTTTAAACCTGGGTTGGATCATATCTAGTAAAAAGCACCGGTCTTTCGTGCGAAAGGTGCCAGGTTCAATCCCTGGGGTAAACTCAATAAATAGGATATAACAATATAAAATTATACAAAAATAACTTATAAATAAATATCTATAAATCTATCAGCTGGCCCACGTGTTTATTTAGTAAAGGGTCCCTAAACTGCGTGAAAATATTTATAATTATACGTAATTAATAAATAAATAATAAGAATACATATATCTCAAAATTTTGTTAATTATAATTTAGGCTAATACCAATTTATTTTGCCTGCAATGCAGTTGGTAATAAGTAAGAAGTCAAAATCGAATTAAAATATTCTTTTTTTTTTTTTTACAAAATTTTGAGTTTCAAAATTTTTGGTTTCTAAATTTTGAATATATGTTGTACCCTTGTTGGACCCTTTTAATATATGTTATAGGTATATATTGTATATGCATAAACAACATGAGAATGAGATTCACATTTCCTATATGTATATATATATATATGTTTCTATTTTTAAGGAAATATATGTATTTATAAATAATTTAAAATAAATTGGATAGACAAATGGCTTTTAATAATCTTATAATTAATATATGATTTTGAATTTAATTAACTTATTATCGGAGCTATATGAATGACAGGCGTCACTAAATACTCTTCCCATGCGTTTAAATGTCAAAAAAATAAAACGGAAATTAAAAAAATTCAATCAATACATACACATATTTCCACATCTGTCAAATAGTTTATGTAATTTATTGTGCTTTTTCTATTGTTATAATATAAGTTGTAAACTATTTAACAATTTATTTTTAATTCAATTATAATTATTGTATAATTTTACTTAAGATAATATTATGTTCATAAAATAAATTGAACAGTTTCCTGTTGTAAAAAAAAAACAAAAACAAAAAAAAAAATTTTTTAATCTACAACAAAAAGAAAAACAAAAACAACAATAATAAAAAATTAAAGTAATAATAAAACACAAAACTTGGATAATTCACAGTCCGTTTATTTTACCATAAAATTATAACAAGTCACGAATTATTTTGTTTTTGTTTTTTTTTTGTTTTTGTATTTAATTTTATTTTAGAAAATTATTTTTAAGTTTAGTTTTTTTGTTTTTGTTTTTTGTTTTTCTGATGTCCTTTTCAGTTATTATTCTTGAATTTTTAATTTTTTTTTTTGTGTTTTTCCTGGAAATTTGTTTACAATGTTTTTCCATTGTTGTTTTATTGTCATTCATCAATTTTTCTTTTTTTTTTGAATATTTAACATGAATAGCAACAATTTTTTTTTTAGTTATTAAGTTAAAATATTAATAAAAAAATATTACTGTATAATTATTTGTTGTATATATATACTTAGGTACTTATAAAATAGTTTATTTATATATATATAAACAATAAATATATATATACAAATAATATTATAGACCGCTAATACCGCAATGGAGATATAATTTACACCACAACTAAATAATAATTAAATAATATTTTATATTATTAAATACTATTATTATTTTATGTACAATAAGCTGGCTAAGCTAATTAAATGTATATATATATATATATAACGGTACATAGTTATTCATCCATTCATTTTATTTTTTTAATTTTATTATTTTAATATAAATTGTCGAATATTAAAAATAATAAGACTAGAAAATATTGCAGTGCATATTTCAAGGATGAATTGGATTTTTTTGTTTTTGTTATTATTTTTCTATTATATTTAAATTTAAAAAAAATTAATTTTCTTTTTTGGGGTTATTTAAGCAAAACTATAGGATATCATAATGGACGTTAACTGTAGCAGATGAAAACTGACTAAGAGTCTTTGAAAGAAAAATATTACGGAAAATTTTCGGTGCCAGATGAATAGAAAACGGCGAATATATAAGAAGAAATAACGCGGAAATTCAAGAACTCATTAAACATGAAGACATCGTCAGATTTGCCAAGGCACAAAGGCTGCAATGGGCCGGGCACATGAGCGAATGAAAGCGAATGAGCGAAAGCCGAGCGCAAAAGCGAGCCTTCAATATTAAACCTGATCTAAGAAGAAGTAGGGACAGGCCACGTTTGAGATGGATTGATAATGTTGAAAATGACGCTCGAGTGTTGCAGGTTGGAAATTGGAGAAGTGCTGCTCAAGAACGTGATGCGTGGGGAGATGTTGTGAAGAAGGCCGAAGCTCACATCGAGCTGTAGTGCCACAAGAAGAAGAAGAAGATAGGATATCATAAGTATATAAAACAAAAGTAGTATATATATTAGCTTCATGTAAAATTATTCTTAATTGAGTGTTCAAAATTTGAAACTTTATAGTAGTTTGGCTCTAAGCAGTTTTATGCAAAATTAGACACTTCTGGTTTCTAATAGTTCTGGTTTAAATCAATAGTTGGACAGAACACAGGCTAAAAAAAAATCCCTGTCTTTTTTATACTCTACACCAAACAAGGTGTAGCGGTATATTTACTTTGGTATGGTGTTTGTATCTACCAAAAAGGAAGCAAACTAGATAAAGAAGTGTATATGTATAATTTTAGTCAGAGTCACCTCCTAAGTCGAATTAGCGATTTTCGTTCGGCTGTCCGTAAACACGATAACTCTTAAAACTGATGCTATCTTTATGAAACTGTAGGTTATTAATTTTAAAAGTAAGGTGGAGATTGAATGGGCGGGATTGGACCATGGGTTTGAATATTGGAAGTTCCGATTGAACCAAGAACAAACAAACATATTTCGTAAACCAATAAAAATAGAAACGTTAAATTAAATACAAGGGAGCAATACATATACCAATTTAAATAAAATCAATAAACCCATTTTTTGAGATTGAAGTAAATGTACGTTTAAAATCATATGTGACGTAATTAATTTTTAGATGTATAAAGGCTATTCCTATTTTAAAAGCCCAAAAGCACATACAATAATATAAGAATAATATAAGCAACTAGCTAATACCCGGTGCGCGTTGCTGCGCCTCTCAACGGAGGTTTAATCGAAGTTGATGTTACTGCAAAAAGTTAACACAAAAATTACACACGGTTCACACATGTAAATTTTAAAATGTATGAAAGCAATCTTTTAAAAACGATTTTTCTAGGATTATTCTAGTAATTTTTGTAACTTTCTGTAATTCAAAGCAGTACAAACTACTTTCCAAAATTTGACGAAATTTGACGACTGTTACAGGCTCAACTCCATTTTCAAGTTACTTCACACATATAAAATTTGAGTAACCAAAAAATTTATAAAAAGTTGTTGGCCGCAATGGGCTAACGGAACTCAACAAAATTTTTTTTGGGGCTTTCTTTTAAGCCAAAGCAGAATTTCGTAAAATCGGACAAAATTTGGACCCAAAATTTTTTTTGACCACCCGTCGGCCCGACATGGGTTAACAAATTCCAAAACTGTTAAAAGTGTCAACTCAATTCTCAAAGAGCATCACGTATACAAAATTTGAAGTCAATCGGTCAAACCGTTTTCATTTTAGAACAAAGAAGTTTAAATACTTGCACCATAGCCCCAACTTGGTGGTCCGTTAGAGCAAAATTTTTGGGCCACGATTTCTTTCCGTACCCATTTAAGCCATTAATTTAAATCCATTTGCTAATGGTAGCTGAATCAAGTCGAAAACTAGATAAAAGAGTTTTTTTTTCCCTTTTAATAGTATTCGAACCCGGTCCTTTCGCATGAAAGGTCGGTATTCTAACCACTGTGCCCTCCAGCCGTATCGAAAGAATATTCTTAAAAACTTTTCAGTCATTCGAAAATTTAAAAAAAAAAGTATTTAAACTTATGTATCATTGTATTATACTTGTGGTCAACCTGTTGAAATGGATATTGTATCTACAAATTGAATGAAGAATTGTTATTAGGTTGTATTTGACTTTTGTTTTGTTTTTTTTGGGTAGTTTTGGGGTTTTTATTAGCCAGCAAGTTTAAGTTTTATAATTTTATTATTTTTCTTTTATTACTTTAAGAAATAACCATTTTCTGAATTTACATCGTCTTGTTTTTATTTTACTTCCTATTTACATCAAAAAATTAAATAAATTCTGTATTATACATATACATATAAAAGAAAGTTTTTAAATAATTTTTTTATTATTTTTTCATTCAAATTTTGTGCCTTATTTACTTAAGTTCCGTTTTTATATTAATTTTTCTTATTTTTTTTTTGATTAGTTTATGTTTCAAATTACTGCTCATAAAATTATTTACAGACTTGTATTTTAGTTTTAATATTAGTTTTAGTTGTTTTTTTTTTATAGAATGTTCTTAACTTTTAGGCATAAAACTATTTTATAACGAAATAAATAATAATATAATTTGTTTTTATTTATATTTTTATTTTTTGGGTAATTTTACCTTAATGGTAAAATGTAATTATTTATTTCTTATTAAATCTAAAAGTATGTTTTTTTTTTGCAATTTACAAATAATTAATTTTATAAGTTTAAATGAAAAAGATTATTTTGGTTTTTTATATGATTTACTCGGAGGGATTTTTTCAACCCAAAAGTTGGTTGGTTAGAGGTTGAATAAAAAATAAATAATCAGAAAAAAGTACATTGACATTTAGGAAGGTTAAATGTTAAAGTTTCTTAAGAATTATGTTTGGGTATATTTTAATTCGAACTTTTTATATAAAATGTAATTTATTTTTAGCATTTTTTTCATATATTAAATTAATATTTAATTATTTTGTAACTTATTTGACTTGAATATAAGAGTAATTAGTAGGTTTAAAAAACTCTTAGTTTTGGAAATTTTTTTTCTTGAAAAAGAGTGGGTGCAAAACATCAATTCCTTTGATTCGATCTTAAAAGGGGTCAATTCCTCATTCATTTTCATACAAAAAACATGTTTTTTCGGATCCTGGGAAACTGCTGGATCGAATTCTATAAAATTCTGGAACGCATTCTCTCACTGCCACAAATATAATTTATGACAATAATGTTCAAACTTCGGATACATTTTTGAATTAGTTCTCGGATAAACTAGAAGTCAGTTTTTTGATGCGTAGAAAATTATCGCAGCTCCAACATAAACGCACCCTTATTCCCAGCTGCAATATATTCATTCTGTAATATTTGATTTGATATTGATGGTAATAGTGGTACTATTACTTCTTTAGAATTTTGCTGTGGTATTGATTTTCTCTTGATGCAATAAAACATTAGTACTTATTGCCAGTTGTATCGAGGGAGTGGCCATCTTATGTTTTTTACTAGAGTTCGTGGCAAGTATCAAAATTCACTCAGAACCACTGAACGGGGTTTATATGGATAGAGCTGGACTAAAATAATCCTCTTTAAGTTGGAATATAGACCTTAAACACAAATGAATTGTTTGGTTTTGAGAATAGGGATAAGAAACGAAATTGCCAATAGGAATTGGGATTCATGGATTAAGTTAGATAAAGGAGAAAAATTTCGGAGATATAATGGAGATGGATGTTAATATTCTTCTTAAACTTTTATTATTTTTTTTTTTTTTTTTTTTTGCGAGGGAATGGAACGCTCGAAAGCCACCCATTGAAACTGTGCGGTATTTCGTTGGGTAGTGTGCGACTTTAACGCACCAAAACCACACTCTTTTTGAACCAAACTTTAGGAAAGAACCTGTGATACAAATGTACAGTTTGATTACAGGAATGGGATATGAAAGGATTTCAGGATTGTGGGAGGTTAGATTATGGTGGGTGGGAAAAATTTCTTTTTTAAATTACAGGGATATTTAGGAGATCTACTTTCATAATTCAATGTGTGTAGGGATGAGTATGTGTCGCAGTCCTTGCTTGAGACTAGAATAAGAAAAAGAATCTTAGTAAATTAAGATTGGGAATTATATATAATATATAGTTTTATGAGCAAGGTAGATATATTTTTTATTATACTCGTTTCATTTACTGATTAGGAGTTATGAGACTGTTCAATATTTTTGTAAATCAATATGAAGAACTTACTAAATTAAATTTTGTATATACTTAAAATATGGTACATCCATGATGAACGTGTTTATTATTTTATGTAATTTTTAAAATAAAAAATTCATAAAAAAACTGTAAGAAAAATTATAATCTATATATATAAAAATGAAAGTTTGTTTATTTGTTTGTTTGTTTGTTTGTATGTTTGTTTGTAGCGAATAGACTCCTAAACTGCCCAGCCGATTTTCATGAAAATTTGTATATGGGGGTTTTTGGGTACGGAAGGAAATCGTGGCCCAAAAATTTTGCTCTAACGGACCGCCAAGTTGGGGCTGTGGTGCAAGTATTTAAACTTCTTTGTTCTAAAATGAAAACGGTTTGACCGATTGACAACAAATTTTGTATACGTGATGCTCTTTGAGAATTGAGTAGACGCTATTAACAGTTTTGGAATTTGTTAACCCATGTCGGGCCGACGGGTGGTCAAAAAAAATTTTGGGTCCAAATTTTGTCCGATTTTATGAAATTCAGCTTTGGCTTAAAAGCAAACCCCAAAAAAAATTTTGGTGAGTTCCATTAACCCATTGCGGCCCAACAGCTTTTTATAGGTTTTTTCAATACTTTACTCTAAATTCGAAACGGTTTGCCCGATTGACTTCAAATTTTGTATACGTGATACTCTTTGAGAATTGAGTAGACGCTATTAACAGTTTTGGAATTTGTTAACCCATGTCGGGCCGACGGGTGGTCAAAAAAACTGTTGGGTCCAAATTTTGTCCGATTTTACGGAATTCTGCTTTGGCTTTAAAGAAAGCCCCAAAAAAAATTTTGTTGAGTTCCATTAACCCATTAGGGCCCAACAGCTTTTTATAGGTTTTTTCAATACCTAACTCTAAATTAAAAACGGTTTGACCGATTACAGAAAGATTCAAAAATTACTAGAACATTATTCTTTTTAAAACCTAGAAAAATGGTTTTAAAAAGATTGCTTTCATTCATTTTAAAATTTACATGTGTAAACCGAGTGTAAGTTTTGTGTTAACTTTTTGCAGTAACATCAACTTCAATTAAACCTCCATTGAGAGGCGCAGCAACGCGCACCGGGTATTAGCTAGTATAAATTATATAAATTTTAAAAAATATTTAAAAAGTTCGTGACAAATAAACCTTAAAGCTATAGGAGCTCTTTGTTTAACAAAAACAAACAAACAAAATAAAAATAAAATTATTTTAAAAAATTAATAAAATAAACCAAAAAAAATAAACAATGAAATATTATGTTCTTATAACACCTTAAGTTATTTCTTTATAATTTAATGTGAATACAAATTTAGCTACGGAAGTAATTTTAATAAATTTCATTAATATTTTAATATTTTTAACAAAAAAACACACCACCATTTTATTGTAAAAGTAGGTAGGTATAAAGGAATGAAACTTTGAAATGTAAAAATATTTCACACAATTTATAAGTGAGATAAATTTTTTGATAAGTATAAACATTGACAAGTAACAATATTATTAAAAAATTACAGAAGTTTTGAAATTTGGTAATGAAAACTGGGATTTTATTAATGTTAAATACGATTAAGTCGAATTATTAGGTTAATGAGACCACTAAATGGAACATCTTTTTATTTTCTCCAAATAGCTTTATTGATCCTATAGTCGGATTAATTATGACAAAATATAAACAAATAATTTTAATTGAATAATATAACTGACAGTTATAGAAATAACTCAAATATATATATAAAACATATTTTTTTTCCCCTTACTCCTCTTGGGAGCATAGGACTTCCACTTGACACCTCCATCTCACGCGACTCCGCGCTGTTATTTTAATGACATGCCAGGAGATGTTACATTTAGCCATTTCTTTGTAAATTGTCCTGCGCCAAGCATTGATGCCTTTTCCGAACCTATTTCACTTTAACAAATATTAATATTATAGTACTAAATCTGTCCAATCATCCTTTTAACTCCAAAATGATTAAGAATTTAAAAAGTCAAACTCTATACAAATTTTTAGTATATTTTTAACTAACTAGCTATTGCACCAAATGCGTAATTCATGATAAAAAACTGGAAAGAAGTAAGCATAAAAACCCAACAAGATTTAAAATACTTAGTGTCCGAAGCTGTAATAGAAACTAAAAAGGGAAAAAAATAAAAAAAAAATCCTAAGAGATGGCGCGTTATAGTTTTTTGGAAGTAATAGAGTAAAGTTTGACAGAGGGGCCTCGGTGGTGCAGTGGGTAAGCATTTGGCTTATTAACCGAGGGGGTCCGGGTTCAATTCCCGGTCAGGTCATACAATATTAAATTAAAAAAAAAAAAAATTATTGAAAAATAATTTTTCTTTACGAATCCCCATGGTGACCAAATATAATTATAAATATACAAATATATAATATAAACAAAATAAATAATATAGTAGTTATAAATAAATAGAAAGTATTTAATGAGGGGTGCACAACGGGCCGCAAGGCCTAGGTGTAAGGGAGCCTTGCTTTCCCCCCCGTCTAAACAACAACAACAACAAAGTTTGACAGATGATTTAAATGTCAAACTTCTTAAATTTTTTTGGTATATTAAATTCTACGTCAAAATCGGTGATGTCGTTCTGACTTTTGATATTTAAGATGAAGAAGATTTCTAATTTTTTATTATTATCACATATATTAAGGCTGTAATGAAAATTTATTCCGAACAAATAGTCCGATTACCTGGTATATTCGGTATAATTTTGTTGGACGGACAAATGTTTACTCAATTCAATATTTGAAATTTAAATATAAGAACTTATAGTGAGTTATAATAATCATAGCAAATAATAATTTGTTAATAATATATGTCTGAACATAGTATAATGTTACATAAATATAAAATAAATATATTATTATAATACAAATATTTAATATTAATATATAAAAATAGATATTTTATTACACTATTGTATTATATATAATAGTATTTAGAATTAGGCGTTTATGTTTATTCAATTTATATTTGCAATATTAATTATTAACAGTTGCACGTTTTTATTTTTTTTTAATTATATTCGTATATATATATTACATTAATTTGTATATGTATATATATATATATGTGTAATAATATAAAGGTACTATAATAAAGATAGTTAATAGTTTGTACGCGACTTTATCTAAATATAATAATTACAAAAAAAAATTAATGTGCTCCATTATTTAATTAAAAATATATAATACGTATATATATTTATAAATAGTATGAAATAAATATTTATTATAATATTATGAAGCAAGTAGAGGGGAGAAGGGATAATCTTAAATATGAAAATAAGTTATCATTATTATTATTTGTATTTGTTTGTTTTAATTTTATAATATAATAAAGAATAAAATAAATGTTGTGTGAGAAATTCATTTTTAATAATCAAAACTAAAGTGTGTATATACATATATTTGTATTATCAAGGTTGAAAATATTAAAAACGGTAATCTTGATAAGATTTGTGCCGTTTAAAGTTAAAATAAGTTACGTACTGTATACCAGGCATTTAATTTAAACTTATTATTGAATATTTATCTTCTATATTTATATAAAAGCGAATATTTGTTTGTATTTATGAAGCGTAAACTCCTAAACCACTTCTCTGATTATGAAGTATGTCTGGGCTAATTATTTGGCTCCAACAGACCTCCAAGGAGCGGCTGTAGTGAAAGTGTTTAAACTTTTTTGTTTTAAAATAAAAAGGCTTATATGGATTGCCTTCAAATTTTGTATACGTATTGGTCTTTGACAGTTGACTCTATACTAACAGACTTGGAATTTGTTAACCCATGTCGGCCCAACGGTTGGTCAAAAAATATTTTTGGAAGTCCAATTTTGTTAAGTAGTGTTTTCAGACGTCATGTTCCGTATACCTATTGTGGCACAATTTACAACATCAACTTAAATAAAATATTCGTTAACTGGCGCAGCAATGCGTACCAAGTATTAGCTAGTTTACACATAAATGTCATGTTTAAATATTGACTCAAATAAAATTTAAGAATTTCTAAATTTTATAGAGCTAATATAAAACTGCGAGTATAAAATATAGTAGAGTAGAAATGCTCACATAAAAGTAGAGCTAATATAAAACTAAAATGAAATTGAAGCTTTTGATACAACTAAGCTCACTGGTTCTTTTAAAACTCTATTTAAATAATAGAAATATATTCAAAGATCCATTAAAGATCTAATTTAATAATTTAAAACTTCCGAAATGCTGTAATAATTTAAATTTATTAAGAATGCCCCAAAAATCTTCTTATAAAAAAGCCGAGTATTGTTATCATATTTTATGATTTTTTAGTTTTTTATGAAAATCCCACGTGCCACGTTTCTTCCTAAAGATTTAATTTTGTTTTAATTCTTCCGAAATTCTATAACATATTATGGTAGTTTGGAATGGAAGTGGATAATGGTGGAATGGAAGTACCAAATATACAAGATAAAGAAAATGTTTCACCTGTTCCCAAAATTACTTACTCTTACCTTCACATATATATACATAATTTTATTTAAATGAATATTAAAAAGTGTTTTCTTGCTCTTCTTATATGTGTATAAATATATATGTATGTATTTAATAATTTTTAGCATATTTCAAAAAAATGTTTGAATAACCTAAAAGTACCCTGTCCGTCCTTCCAGGTGGTTAATAAACCTTTTCACAGTTTTAAATAAATTCTTAGATATTGTATAAAATTAATTTTATGGAAAAACTTTAATCCATGCGTTACGGAGCTTTAGCCCCTTAAAGTCCTTAAAAGCCCTATATTTAAATTGTTGAAAATCAAAACTTCTATAAGTAATAGTTTTAATTTGGAAACACTGAACGATAGCGTTTTTATATATAGTTGGCATATGGTGCTCTTGGTTTTTTATTGTTTTTCAACTCTTT
This sequence comes from Dolichopus griseipennis, assembly GCA_963082915.1. Taxonomy (NCBI): domain Eukaryota; kingdom Metazoa; phylum Arthropoda; class Insecta; order Diptera; family Dolichopodidae; genus Dolichopus; species Dolichopus griseipennis. Next base: position 138,950,592 of record OY720442.1, on the reverse strand, counting down.
GAGGAATATAGTGCCTCCACCAAGTTTAATTAGACTAGGCTTCAGTTTCTTTAATTGTTATATTCACTAAGCCGTTTATTACTCGGCTTTAGCTAATGTATAAGATTATGAATGTACAAATGTTAATTTTGTGCGCCATCTATTAACCTACACAAGAGTTATTATATATATTTTTAATTAAATCTTATCTTATATTACGATATTAAACTTTACGAATTATATTATATTATACAATTTTATGATATAATTATACAACTGTACGATATTTTTTTATTAGATATCATGTGATCGGGATTTGAACCCGAGACTTTCCATATAAAAGGCAAAAGCGGCGTCTTTACCACTACGCCAGTGGTCAGATTCATAAAGTACTCTAATTTACCGTTATGCTCCAATTTTTACTTAATTTCTGAAGCCTAATATTTAACAATTGATTTAAGGATAGAAATTTGACATTTGAAGCGGAATTAAAATAAAGGTGCTTGTATTTTTTAAAGAAAACTTTTTAGTATAACGCTGCATTTAGGAGCTGTCAGATGTCAAAAATGCATTTATAATATGCAATTTTTAAACATCTTTATCTTAATAAATTTCTTATAAAAATTCCAATAAAATCATTAGCAACACTTTCTTAATATACTCTTTACTTAAAAACCTATAAGATATATACAGACCAAATATTTACCCTCCTCCTTCGATTTCGAGGTGCAAGCATGTATTAGTTAGTTGCCGGCTATTATTATTTAATTTATTTTTGAAAATTTCCCTTTGTAAAAATCCTTGTAATAAAAGATTACTTGTTTATCTTAAAATACAAAAAAAAGAGTATAATATATAAATTAAATTTATTGGTAAACTGGTAAAAATGTATCTTATAAAAAAAAAAAAAATTAAAACAAAATAAACAAAAGAATGTTTTGTTTTATTTAATATTCGTTAATTTATTATTTTTACCTTTATACCTATTCTTAATGTAGATATTACATAAATATGTATGACTATACGTTTTAAATAAAATAATAATATAAGAATATATATATATATATATATATATATATGAGTTATTGTTTCTTATTCTAATTATGCAATAAATAAAGAATATTTTACATGATAAACATTTCTTTAAAAAACAAAAAATAAATAAATAAAAATTTGTTTTCAAGTTCAAAATAATAATTTTAAAATATTTTGAATAAAATTTAAATACTTACCTACACGAGATTCAGGTACCTAATACCTACATATATTATTTAATAAAATGTAAATTTCAAATTTTCAAAAAAAAAAAAAAACAAAAACAAAAAACAATATAAAATTTTGCTCTAAGCATTTTATATAAAAAGTGTTAAATATTTTGATTAAAAAACTTGAATATAAAAAAATTTTTACAAATTTTTAACTTCCAAAAAAAAATTATAAAAGTTTATTTTTTTAAATATTACTTTTGTTACGAAATATTACTTTTTAATTTGTTAAAATGTTAAATTGTTAAAAATTATGGAAGCTATAAAATAATGTAAATTTTTGGAGTATTTTGTCTTATGATTTTTTATTCAAAACATTGCTTTCAACAATTGCACCGGTTTAAGACTGGTGTAGGCAATGTTGAACCTTCCATTTCTACTCATTAGCTGCCCACATTGAATAATTTTTTTAAAAAAAGTGCTCTTTTAAAAATAATACAATAAGTACAATAAGTTCTGATTCAGTGACTGCAGGGGGTTAAAAGAAAACAAAAATTTTATTTGAACCCTATCTAATCTATACTGTTTTCGAGGTATGGGGCCTTTAACATTTTTAGTGATTTTTCATAAGAGATAGAAAAATAAACTATGAAGTTCAGAATTGAAGAGTTTGAAACGTTCTTTTTAAATTAGCTACAGGATGTAGCTAATAGCTCGTATAAATATAGGATGTTTCAGTTTGGACTTAAATTGATCATTTCTGAAGTACAAAGAGCAATACTAATGAAATATTTAGTTACCCTCAAAATAGTGAGTTCATGCGTACCAAAAACAGCTAAATATTTTTATACGTTTGTTTTGTAATATATTTTAATTAAAATATTTTATTTAGCCGATAGCGCAGTGGTTGTGGTGCAGGCCTTTCATGTGAAAGATCCCTGGTTCGATTCCTGACTGGGTAAACTCAATAAATAGAATATAAAAATATAAAATTATATAGAAATAACTTATAATTAAATATCTATCAGCTGGCCCACATGTCTATTTGGCAAAGGGTTCCAAAATTGCGTGCAAATATTTATAATTATACGTAATTAATAAATAAATAAATAAAATATTTTTTATACGAGATTTATTTATATTATATTTTATTTCGGTAAATATAGTAAATAGTATTGGTATAATCTAATATTAGCATCCTAACGTATAATGGTCTCAGTAAACGTTAGTTTTAAAATATCGCAGTATCATTTATGATATATAATATTAATAAATAAATAAATAAATAAATAAATATTTTATTTTAAAGGTTGTTTTAATTCTGTCAACTAAATTCTAGTACTACAAACACTTATACCTCATAAACGTCAATTATTTAGTACTACAAAAATAGAGTGATTCGAACGCGAATGGCAATGATCATAATAATAAAATTAAAATATTGAATAACAAATAAATTATTTTTATAAAAAAATTAAACACTTTTAAAATTTTATATTTATATTTCACTAGCCTCTAACTTTCATTTTTATTTACAGTATGAAACATATACTCCTCCTTAGCCTAGGTGGTTAGAGCGCAAAATTGCAATCTAAAACACTGTGGCAGTCCCGGGTTCGAATCCTGGTGGGAGATACCATATACAATAAAATTAATAATTATAATAAATTAATATATAATAAATTATAATATAATAATTCTATACCTAAAAATATAATAAATAATTAGTAACAAATAATATAAAAATATACCTATAATCGTGTTTCCAGCTATACTCTATAATCTAATAATTAATACTGAATAAACAATAACCTATATGTGCATATGATCAGAGATGACATATGTGACAGAAACGACAATGTAATTGCAATTGTCATATGCAATTACAATGGCAGTACGCACCTAAAACATGACACGGTTTCTCTACTTGACCGATAGATGACACTAGGGAAAAAATTAAGAAGTGACATCTTGTAGATAGATTACAGTAGACCAATCATCTACTTAATTTAAAAAGGAAAAAACGATTCGAAACACAAGGCAGAGTCTCGGATATAATAATAAAATTCATGGTTGTCAGATGGAGATGCCTAGTAGATATCCTATGCGCCCAAGAGGAGTAATAAGGACAAAAAAAAAAAAAAATGAAACATATACCAACTAGTTTAAAATATGCTTAACTGTCCACACCCTCCCATTCAAACTTAAATAATTAAAAATGTGAAAAAAATGTGCTTATAACAATTTTGTAAATAAATAATTGTAAATTACTATATTTTTTGAAAATATATATGTATATATATCTGATAAGAACAAGACATTTACTTAGATATTTTTATAAAAAAAAACCTCGTGGAAACTAAGAAGCCTATAATTAAAAAAAAAACAACAACAACTACTGCAGTAACAACAAGTTCGCGTGTATAATTAAAAATTATATATATATATATATATATAGCGGTTAGCGAACACGACAGTTGTTTTACTTTAATAATAATAAAAAAGTAATTAAAAAAAATAGCCTATAACTATGCAAAATATTAAGAAAGTCCCCTTTTTTAAATCAAATCATTGTATTTGTTATCACATTTTTTTTAATTTTTAGAAATCTTAAGTTTTATTAATGTCCAATATTTCTTCTTTTTACAATCTGTGTTGTTTTTTATTCCTTTATTTTGCCAGTTTTGAGGCAATCGATCTAAAAATGGTCATATATTAATTTTTGACATATCTGAAGCGTTTTCCTTATAAATATAAGCGAAATGTGTAAAACCGGAACTTTTACGATAGTTGTCCATAAAGTAATAAAAAACAATACAAAAGTTTCTGATATATATGCATATTTGTGGCGATACGCCATATCTCCAAAATGTCAAAAGTCCAAATAAATTTTCCATACAAATTCAGAAATTATAAAATTGTGACGTCATTTCTAAATGTTAGGAAACATGTCAGAATTGTTATGAATTTTTTCATTTATGTTGGAAGGTTTGGCCATTTGTTCAAAATTCAAAATTTTGAAATTCTTGCAACTATATAATTGCTCTAAAACGCTTTAAAAACGAATTTAAAGATTTTAAAGACAAAATTGATGAAAAACTTGGTTTTACCAGAAATTTTGATTTTTTAGTAGTGATCACGATTTAAAGCTAGAATTGCTCTAAAACGCTTGTAAAGGCTTCAAAAACGAGTTTAAGGTTTTGAAAGACTTAATTTATGAAAAACTTGATTTTACCGGAAATTTGGATTTTTTAGTAGTGATCACGAATTAAAGCTAGAATTGCTCTAAAACGCTTCTAAAGGCTTCAAAAACAAGTTTAAAGATTTGAAAGACAAAATTGATGAAAAACTTGGTTTTACCGGAAATTTTGGAGTTTTTAGTAGTGATCACAAATTAAAGCTAGAATTGCTCTAAAACGCTTCTAAAGGTTAATATAGAAGAAGGAAATAAGGCCTAGAGAAAAATATAATAAACTTTATTTAACTTTGAAATAGAAAGTCCACATGAAATAGGTCCTATACCTTTTGTTTTAAATAATGAAAATAAAGCCTAATTGTATTTTGTTATTTCAATAATTACATTTTTTTTTAATGTTTTTCTTTCCTAATTTAATCCTCGAGGAGTCTCGGGTTCAAACTTTTGTCGTAACATATAATAATATAAAAATAATACCTGTCACATCTGAAAAGAGTTGAATTACTCGTTTATTACAGATTATGTTACAGGAGATTGTATATAAATAAATAAATAATGGGTACAAAATCAAAATTTTTCAGAAAATTTATATTTAATTATTCTGTATAAAAAGATTACCCTGACTTAGTAACCGGCTATAAATTCTAAAAATTAGATCTCTTGTCATTGGTAATACTCCCAAAAAAACTTAGGACTTTATACATGTTTTTTTTAGAAGATTTGACATTTAAGGTATTTGACATTTAGGAGATTTGATATTAAGGAGATTTGACATTTAAGAGATTTGACATTTTAACGTATTGAAGTAGGGGACAGATATAGAATCTAATAATTTGTTAGAGTATTTGAAATGTATAGAAGGATATGTTAATATCTGAAGATAAAAGAGATAATTTTCATAAATTTATTAAAATTACATGTTCTCTGACTCTTAGAAAATTAAAGCTTCTCTAAATCACTTTAAGATATTTAAAAATAATTTAATTGAAATAATTAAACTCTTCTTTAGACAAAAGTTCAACTTTTTTTTTAAAAATAAATTCAAAAGAATCGACTCGAAATCAAATCAATTAGATTAGACTGAAGAAATCTCAAAATTCATTTAAATATTTTGATCTCTATTACTTGTTTGATTTAAACGAAATTAAGAAAAAAAATATAATTCCATTTTCTTATATATTAATTTAAATGAATGTTAATAAATCTATTTTTAATTTTTCATGGTTTTATATACGTTCGTGATAAAAATCATTTGTAAACAAATAGATTAAAAAAAAAAATGTTTTTTTATTTTTTTTTTGTAGATATTTTTTGTTTCTCAACATTTTGAATCTTAATTTTAATCTACATGTTATATGTATAATGAAAGATTTCGTAATAGTATGAGTTGATTGTTATTAAGTTTTATTCTACGTATATATATATATATATATATATAGTACGAAATTTGAGTGTATACAAGTATATATATAAAAACAAAATTTAAGTGATTAATTACACTTTGGGACATAAATGGCACACAATTCGATTCATTTTTAAGTGTTATATTTATAAATGTAATGTTTTAAATTAATTAATTGATTCTGATGATCATGATGATGATGATGATGATTTTTTACTTTTTTTGTTGGTTTTTTTTAATGAAATTTAATCAAATAATCAAGAGTAAGAAATTCTTTTAATTAATTTTAATTGAAATAATTGTTTTAATTAAATGTGTAGGTATATATATTTGGTTGTTATTTTGTAAAATAAAAAAACTAAAAAAAAAATATTTTTAACACATTAAGAAAGTTTTTGTGATAGGTATAAATTAATTAAATTTAATTGAAGAAATATTATTAATGAAGGTAATTTTTATTATTGTTGCCACGTAATTTAAAAGTATGAGTAATTAAAGGTTTTTTTTTCAAGCACTTATATAAAATCTATCACTCATAGAACTAAGATTTATTTGAATGATGGTTTTATATAAGTACTGAAAAAATCTTTAATTACTCATACTTTAAATTACATTTTAAATATTTCGAAATTTGTTAAATAAAATGATTCTTTAAGAGGTCTAATCCAATCTAACTTTATGAATATATACCAATTTTTTATTGATCATTCTTATGTTGGATTATTTACATTACTAAACCAATTTAGTGCTTCATTTTACAAAATACCTTTTTAGTAAAGTAAGCGGTCGCACCTGCTAGATTAAAACAAATTATTTCTTCATAATTGTAGATAAATTTTTAAAAAGTTTTACAGTTCCAGTTGAAAGAATTTCTAATATTTTTTTTCACTTTGTATTTATAAAAAATAATGAATGGAGCTATGAAATAAATCCCATAGTGTAACTTTACATTGGTAAATAAGTAAAAAGACCTCGGGATGTTATTTCATATTGAAAGTGAAATAAAACTCTGGGGTGTTATTTATTATATACTTTTATATGAACTTGCCTATGTCTATGGCTTTATTTTTTATTCTGTCAGTTAGTGATATATTTATATTAGAAATCTGACCATAAATTAATAAGAATTGTATGAATCAGCGGTTAGCAAACTGGCTTCGGGTGCATATAGATGTGCGTTCGATCCTCTTTAAAAGGTAAAAAATTTTTTTTTTTTGAAATTCAAAAGAAATAATAAGAAAAATTACAAATAAAATTCATTTATTTGGATAGTCTCTTTAATAAGACTAACAGACAGAAGAAATGTCTCTAATTTCAGCAATTTACTTTTATATTAAAACACTTTTTAATGCAAAAGATCTACCATCAATTTTTGTTTGATGAAAATTTTCAATATTTTCAGCTCAAAAGTTGTCAAACATTAAAAGATTAAAGCTAAATTCAAATTTCTCTAAATGGGGATATTTATCCGATTTTTGATGCCAAATCTAAGATCCCTGTAGAATAACTTCAGGTCCATTAACTAATTCTCCGAGGCTTTATATAATAAGTCGAAAGTTAAATTAAAAGAGAAATAAAACTCCTTCGGATTCATTTCCCGAAGAGTTGAAAGTTAAATTAAAAGAGAATTAACACTCTGGCATTTCATTTTCATATGAGATATAAAATAGGACCTTATTTCACAGTTCCATAATGACTATATTCTTCAAGTGTCTTTTTTGTAATTTTAAATTGGTGAATTTTTTTTTTAAAGAACAAAGAGGTCCACTATTGTGTTGTGAATACAGTTTGGCCTATATATCTACACAAGTTTCATGCTATTTATATTCTAAATTTTAATTTACTTAACTATTCAAAACTTTAAAAGTTTAGAACATTTACATTGTCTTTCCTATGTACCTACACTTTTAAATTCTTCCTAATGTATTTTTACGCTCTGAAAAATACAAGTGGTCTGTTTTTTTTTTGTGTGTATTCTAAAAATAGTTAAAAATTACAAAAGTTTTTGTTTTATACAAGTACATATATATATATATATAAATTACTAAAAAAAATTTTAAGATTGTTTACCAAATTAATTTAAATTAAAACTTTTTTTTTTAATATACAACATAATTAACAAATATGGTATGTGAATAGTAACTTTCTTTGGGGCGGTAAATAATATTCCCAGAGATAACAAAAAAAAAAAAACAACAAAAGAAAAAATAAAAACAACAAAAAAATTAAAACAAAAAACACCCAACAGATTCTTTCTTCCCTGGAAAAAACATTAAAAAATTAAAAATTAAAAAAAAAGAGAAGTAATTAATTGATAAAACCTGCTGAATAACTTCTGTTGGTTTTTATTTCACTTTTTTTTTTGGTCTTCTTTTGTCGCTTTAAAAGCATGACGGTTTATAAATATTATGAGTGATTTTCGCTTTTTTTTGCACCTGTTTTTGTTTTTTTGATAATGCGGTATTACGTTTTTAGCATATATCTAAAAGTGTACAAATTTTTAAACCCAAATGAAATGTAGATGAAGGGGTATAATAAATTTGTTATTACGATTGTAACGCAGTAATAGAGGGGGGGGGGTGGTAATTTAAATGAGGAATACGAACCCAAAGGTATGGATCGCATTAGAATTTATTAAAAGTAAATTGATGTGTTCTTCCATTCATCTGCATGATAATTTTAAAACTAATGGAGCTAGAATTCTGTAATTTTCACAAATTCGCCATTTTGCACAATGAGTTCGTGCAATATAACTTCGCTTTTTATATCAGCATTTCTCTACAAGATTGATGTCTGAAATTTTGTCAAATTATATTTAATGGCCATTAAATATATTTGGTCTACTACATCAGGTTCGAACAACTACCATGCATCTAATATTTTTTTTCAACATATAATTGAGTCTAATATGTTGTGTATTTGAAATCTGACCAATGCCGTTGTGGTTAAGACTCGTTGGGAAGGTTTCGAGTTCGAAATTTTTTTGTATAATCATATCGTAATAGTTTATATCGTAATATAAGATAAGATTTAATAAAAATATATGTAATAACTCTTGTGTAAGATAATAGATGGCGCACACAATTAATATTTGTGTATTCATAATTTAATAGCTACAGCGAAGTAATCAAATGTGAATAAAATGATTAAGGAAATTGAGCTCTAGCCTTATACTCCTTAAAAGAATCAAATAAAAAAATAACCCTATTGCGGGTATCCCAGAGTTGTCACAGTCCACTCTACACTGTACACACTCTTCCCTTTATTATGTTATTTACTTTTCTTTGGCTTTTTTCTCATTCTATACATTTATCATCTTGGTTAAAAATTTTTTTTTGAATTAATATTTTTATAGCATACATTTAGGAGGATCTCCTTTTTTTTTAACCGTCATAAATATTGCTTTTTTTTTTTTATTTTTATTATTATTGTTATTTAATTTTTTTGAGTTTTGTTTGGGGTTTTTGTTGTTGTTTTTTTTTAGAGGTTTCCTTTAAAAATACTTTTTAGTGAGTGAATAAATATATATATATATATATATGAAATGTTTGTGGGTGTTACATTGAAAATATCATGAAAATTGTTTTTTTTTAACTCATACAAAATTCATTTTTACTTGACACAGCTTTTATCTAAAGTTATAAAAAAAAATGAGTGAAACACGAATATGAAAATCATAAGTTAAAAAACAATTTCATATACAAATTATATATGTATGTAGATTGTTTTATTAAAAAAAAAAAAATTATATAAAGTATAGAAACATTTCTCTCATGACAGAAACACAAAAAAGGGAAAAACAAGGCATGGTGTCAGACATGAAAATTATGCAGGAATATAATGTTAAATTAAGGTAAAACATTATGGAGTACTCACTTTCTTTTATTTTTTGAATTTCTTATTCTTCTTGTGTCTCTTTATTTTATATATATATATATAATTTTTTTTTATTCATTCTATTAAAATATTCGCGGTTTTTTTTTTTTGTGAAATAATGTTATTAGATTCGCTTGAAAAAAATTCATTAGATTAGTTTAAGACCATACTTTAATTACCAATCTACTTTATACTATCCACACTTGCAATATTAATGAAAAACTTGATAAGTTTTTTCAGTTTCCATTGCGAGGTGGAGTTCTTAAAGAAGTTCTGAAAAGAACTATTCCATAGACTTCCTTGAAGTATGAGAAATGCGCCTCAAACTCCCATCATCTTAGTCAAAGTAATGGAATGGACAAGAGCTATAACTGCTCATACTAAACTGTATCCAAGGAAAAAATCAGGAAGAACAGATCCAAAGGAATAAAATCGGGGAAGAGTAAAGTTAGAGGTTTTTTTTTTTTTTTTATATTTAAGGAATGGAATTTAGGTTAAATGAATTTGACTATTCCTTTTATACTCAGTTGTGTTTTTTTTCTTTCAAATTTTTTTTTTTTACTCAAAAAAAATACTGCAAGACATTTTGCTTCGGGATAAGTAAAGTTTTTTGTAAAAATTTTTCTTTTTTTTTTGAAATACAAAGAAAAACTAAAAAAAAAAAAAAATTTTTCTGGATAATATTAAAGATAAAAACGTTATTTTTGATTAAAATTACACCAGTTTTTTTTTAATTCAAAAGAAAAATGAATATTAGGAGGAGGTTTTGAAAAAAAAATAAAAAAATATGTAAAACAATGGAAAAAGAAGTAAAGTGAATTATTGTTTATATTTTATGTTTTTTTTTTTGTTTTTGGGGCTGAACCCAAGAAAATAATTCTTCTGGTTTTTCACATAATTACTTTGAATTAGCAGGGTTTTAAAACATTTTATTTAAAAACAAAATAAAGTATTTGATAGTTTTTAGTTACTTATATTAACATTTTTAAATAAAGTATGAGTAGTTACTTGACAATGCTTATACTTATGCATTACTTTATATTTAATTATTTGTTCAAGTACTAGTACAATTACCAGGACCATTACCTGGTTCTTATTGCTTTGTCAAGTACCAGTATTACTTAAATTTCAATACTCACAAAATTTAAGTATAACTAAAACAATCAAATAAAAGTACTTGTAATTCCCAGAAAGTAATTATATTACAGTTTAATTACTTTTGTAATTACTTTACTTAAATATTTTCAAGAAGTACTTAATTTTCAAGAATTCAATTATTTTCCAAGTAATCAAATATTTTGTAATTATTTTCATTCATAAAGTCAAATACTTTGTTAGTATCGAAATCTAAGGAATATTAGTACTTGGCAAAGTAATAAATATAATATTATTTTAATGTTAAAATTTAAAATAAATGATATTAACTATTACAGTATGTCTTCGTTTCATGATAATAAAATTTACAATTAATATTTATGAGTTAATTATTGGGTAACTTTTAATTATTTAAGTATTATTGAGAATTAAAATTAAACATCAAGTATTAAGAATATATGCAAATTTTACGAATTATTATCTAGTTACTAATCAATTAATTGCAGAAACATAATATCTAAATACCAAAAAATACTTTAAAACTGAGTATTTAGTATACAAAACTTAAATGGAATTGAGTATATACTAAATTAAGCTCAAGTACTAGCATTATTTAATATCTATTGGTAATTCTTGGTTATATACTTTAAAGCCTATAGAACAAGAGATAGGAGCCCATTTATTCAATAAAGCTATAATAAAAATTGGTATTAAAATGCGTTCAAAGCATTTGGTAACACTTTTACTTTAATAAAATTATTGTAAAATCTGTTTAAAGGTTAGTTACCATAGTAACTGCCATATTTAAAACTTCTTTAATTTAATTATAAATTCGTCATGCCTCACTACTGCCAAAATAAAAACTTTTAAAAATATACATATATGTATACACGTATATATACAAATTTATACACGTATATACTAAAAAATAAATTTATTAAATATTTTTTCATCATTAATTATTTATTTTTAGTCTAAAAATAAAAAAAAAAAAGTGTTTGAAATTAAAGACCCTTAATCATCGTATCGTCCTAGCTTGTAATTTTTATTCATTAATAACTAATATCTAGAGAATTGTAATATACATTATGTATTATATAAAAAGATGTCTGCCATGTTATGTCTACTATCTAAATTAAATCCAATATATATAATATGTATTTATATAAAATGATTTATACTTTGTAATTTATTTTATTTCTATATGTTATTATTTTTTTAATTACTGGGCTAATGAACCCTTATATATTGATATTCTGTTATTGTATAATACATTTAAATAAATAATTGATAAAAAATGTTGCATAAATTTTTAAAACTTTTTTTTTGAATAAAATTTGTATAATTTTTATAGAAATTCAAATGAATTGGATTCTGTGACAAAAATTTTAGGACATGGTCCAAATAATTGTTAGCAAATACAGGTCAGGTTTGAATTTTGGGTTTTAAGAAGATGATATTTCGTATAGCAGATAGTCTTCGGATTCTTTTTTAATCAAAAACTTCTTTTTGAGTTGTAAAAATGTTCTGCGAACTAACGCCAACATTTAAAATGAACTAAGACCAGAAAATTTGTTTTCTGAGATAAAAACGCCATAAAGTATGCAATTTAAATAGAATATATTATGTAAACTGGCAATTAAAATTCAGTTGTCTTGGAAACATATTTTTTAAATAAATTGGAAATTAACCAAATGACAATATTAATAATATTCAATTATGGCGCTAGTTCATTTTTATTTTGATGATTCTGACATTGGCTCTTTGGATTCGGGTGTTACTTGCACTGTAGCATTAGTTCATTACCCTCTGACGTCTTTTCATTGCAATCTGGCGTTAGCTAATTTTTTTATTTTTGGTTAATTTATGAATTAAAGCCAGGAAAATTAAAATTCGTATGGCGTTGCTTAATTTTCAATTCTGATGTTAGGTGGCTGAGCCTTGTAAAAGGTGTATATTATAGAATATAATTTTAAGAAGATTTGGAACTATATTTCACGAACTTTATTGAATGGGCATTATTGGAATTTCTCAGACATAGAATCTTTGAAGGAAGTTCCTGGCAACAACTTAAAGCAAATTTGAGTTCTGATAGGGGAACATAATTTAATGCTTTAGAGGAATTTAATAACTTAACAAGGAGTTATAGAAGTACAATAAACGAGTGGAGCGTTATAGTGGAACAAGGGATTGCATAGCCTTGTTTTATATAACATGACTTCATTTTATAGGAACTTGCAAATTGATTGGTGCTCTATTGAATTAAAATTAGGAACTTTGAACTATTTGATGATAGAATTATTAAAATATTTAACCCTTGAAAGACTATTATGCTCTCTACTGTAGGGACACATAATTTTTTTTATTTTAAAAATTGTACACCTATGGGTGTTATATATATATGTTTGGTATTCTATTTACCAGTTTTTTAATATTTTTAATATTTTACCATTAAAAAAAAAAAAAAAAATTTAAAAAACAAAATACTTTTTTGTGGTTGAAAAATAATTCAATGAACCGGATCAGAGTATGTTTGGCATATGAATTATGAAAAAAAAAACACAAAAGAAAATAAAATTTTCAGAATATTTTATTTTATAATTATTGTATTTTGTTTTCTCTTGTGAATTATTTAATAATTAGCTTTTGTACTTTAAGTTGATATATATATATATATATATATATATACATATATATGTATATATATATATATATGTTTTCTATACTACATGGGGAAAAAATAAAATTGTGGGAAAGTCTAGGATAAATAAAAAAAGGATTATTTTAAAATAATGAAAACATTTATGCATATGCATAGAAATTCAAATTTTAAATTTTTTAGTTTTACTTATCAAAAAATGGTAATAAGTACAGGGCCGGCGCTTTCATATGCACAGTATGCACAGTAAAACAGGGCGCCAAAATTTAGGGGCGGCAAATTTTCAATTGAAATTAAAAAAAAAAAATTTTTTATCTAACAAAAAATTATATAATAATAAAATAAGTATTGAAAAAATGTATTCGAAATTTGTTTTTTCAATATCATATAAAATAAAGCATGTTTTATTTTTTATCTATCTACATTTTATAATTTAAGGAACAGCGATTTTTTGGTGTTCATTTGTATTTATTGTGGTTATCAAATTTTTTCCATAAATTAGAGAATAAGAAAATAAAATAATATAAGTTCTCTTTCACAGCAGCTATCATAAAAATATTGAAAGAGTAATTTATTTTTCTCTTTTCTAAATTCTTCTAATAAGTAATAACATTCCTCCTAACATTCATATTAACAAGCTATTGAACAAAATTATCAATTTAAAAAAAGTGCACCTTATACAACAACAAAATCTTATAAGACCAAAAAATAACATTTTTATTTTTGTACTACATTTTCTAATTTAAGGAACAGTGATTTTTTGGTGTTCATATGGCTTATTGTGGTTATCAAACTCTTTCCATAGAATAAGAAAATAATATAAGTTTTCTTTCAACAGCAGCTATCATAAAAATATTGAAAGAGTAATTTATTTTTCTCTTTTCTAAATTCTTCTAATAAGTAATAACATTCCTCCTAACATTCATATCAACAAGCTATTGAACAAAATTATCAATTTAAAAAAAGTGCACCTTATACAACAACAAAATCTTATAAGACCAAAAAATAACATTTTTATTTTTGTACTACATTTTCTAATTTAAGGAACAGTGATTTTTTGATGTTCATATGGCTTATTTTATTACAGAATCAGAAATGAGAAAATAAAATAAGTAAATAACATACTACTCTTTCAAATTTCAATATAAATTATTGAAATAAGAGCAATTTATTTTTATTCTTTATCTTTTATTCTTTTCTTTCTTATTCATTATTCTCTTAAATTTTTCTTTGATTATGTTGTATTCTTATTCTTTTGATTCTTACTTTATTAATTGAGATTTGAGAACATTATAATAAGCTGTGTGTAATGTGTATATATAATACATATAAATATAATACTATACTAATACTACATATAAATATACAAATACCATGGTCCATGATTAGAGAATTAGAACAAAAAACATTATTAATTCTTAAAAAATGTTAAATGTTATTATTTTTAGTAGGTACATGAAATATTTTTATATGGTGGAACAAAAAACAAACACTGTTCTGTGTGTTATTTCTTAAAAAATGTTATTATTTTTAGTAGGTACGTACATGAAATATTTTTATATGGAGGAACAAAAAAAAAACACTGTTCTGTCATCTGTGTGTTATTTTCTTAAAAAATGTTAAATGTTATTATTTTTAGTAGGTACATGAAATATTTTTATATGGTGGAACAAAAAAAAAACACTGTTCTGTGTGTTATTTTCTTAAAAAATGTTATTATTTTTAGTAGGTACGTACATGAAATATTTTTATATGGAGGAACAAAAAAAAAACACTGAATTATAAATAATTATATTTATAATCTATAGAGTATAGAAATAATAAAAAAAAAGTTTTATAGTACCTACCTACTAGATTAGCATGTTAATTTTTTTTAATGCATTTTTTATTTAAACTGCCTTTTTAATGTCAAATCAAATTATTTTTCAAATATTATTAATTAAATACATATAATACATATTAATTAAAACATTTGAAAAATTTAAATATCTAAATTCTCATTTTTTAAAAGTTATAAAAATTTTATTGTTTGATTGTTTTTTTTTTTAAATTTAGTGCAGTAAAGCTTAAAGATATTGTAATTTGTAAGAAAAACCTACTTTCTCCACTATTGAAACA
Organism: Dolichopus griseipennis; assembly: GCA_963082915.1. Classification (NCBI taxonomy): domain Eukaryota; kingdom Metazoa; phylum Arthropoda; class Insecta; order Diptera; family Dolichopodidae; genus Dolichopus; species Dolichopus griseipennis. The sequence goes on along the minus strand of OY720442.1, from coordinate 138,935,062 downwards.
TTAGAATTTATATTTGAAAAAAAATTAGAAATATTATTTCCCAATTTAGTTATAGCTTTAAAAATTCAACAATACCTATTACAGTAGTTTCAGCAGAACGTAGTTTTTCAAAATTAAAAATTATTTTTCAAAATTAAAAATTATAAAAAATTATTTGAGAACAACAATGACTCAAGATAGATTAGTAGGATTAGCAACTATATTAATTGAAAGCGAACTTCTTGAAAATTTGGACTACGAAGAATTAGTTAACGACTTTGCAAAAATAAAAGCGCGTAGAATTAAATTTTAGTATTTTAAATTTTTTCATAATGTTTTAATTAATTTTAACTTTTTTAATAATTTGTTATCGGTTAAAATTTTTGTTATTGAGGATTATACCTCGTGGGACACCTCTTTAAAAAAAATGCATTGAAAGTTCTAGCCTCAAGGATGATGTGGAAACGAACTTTTCCAGGGCGGCGTTTTCAAAAAGTGCACAGGGCGCCAAAAGCGTAGCGCCGGCACTGAATAAGTATAAATTTTAT